>JAZHYW010009567.1:0-181284 GCA_037355805.1 Ixodes ricinus
TTTCTGCTTGCAAAGCATATCCTTTAATCCGATCGGTGCGTTGAAATAGTAGCCGTACATGATCTCGGCCATCAGCTGATTGTCGACACTCCTGCCGTTTCCATCAGATTGCGGTGCATTTAAATAATAAAACTGCAAAAATTCAATTTTTTTAGTTTTGAGACAACCTTCAGTGAATTTTCCTTTCCTCGCGAGTAGAATCTTCACTTCAGAAAACTGCGTTCTATAACCGCAAATTTTCTGGTGATCGTGCTTTTAGAAATGTTTTGCTTTATAGCGATGTTTCATTCGTGGCGACGACAAATCGTAACGACTACAATGCGAGATTCGTTCAGCGCTGTATTGGGGCAGGCTGGGGCAGGTGATGCGAAGAGACGACCGTTCTCGTCGGCACGATGTGATGTACTAGTGGGAGTTTTCGTACTTTGAAGTCTGCCGCCGTCTATTTGTATGAACTCAAGATCTGCCTATTATCACTCGCGAACAAGCTTCTGGTTCTCTATCAGCAGGAATAAAAAAAATGGTTCTGGGCGACCTTTGCGTGTTCAATAATTGACAGTTTGTATGATCATCAAGGGATCTACCAGTAGTATCGCTTTGATGTACTGATAGTTATACGCTTCTTTCCTTGTCGCTAAAGCAAAATATACAGTAGTTCCATTACCAAAGGGTTTGACACAATCAGTTCAACGACGGTACAGTGCAGTTCTGTCACCTTGCTGATAGCAACGAGTACGGTCGATGCAAGGTCTCGACGACTTCTATTCGACGATTTCCGGGCATTTTCGCAGCTGCCGTGGCGAGTTCGTCACTGTTTTGAACTTGATCGGTTTCAGGCTAGACTTGATTTCAGTAGTCATCTTACCTGCCTACTTCTTCTCGATGATGTTTTGTCTTCAGCGATGTAGCGAGTGAGAGTCCTTCTCGCGTTCGGTGAGATTTGGGGCCCCCGATGGCTCCGTTATCTCAAAATGTGAGCACGAAAACGACTGTCACTGTCAAAATATTCTGTTATCAACCGATATTCAACACACAATCACAGATGTAAGAGCATTCGTGTTTGTTTAAAGCTGTTTTTGAAAGTTAAGCGAAAAAATGATTGAATTTGGAGACCTTTAATTCGTTACTCACCGAAGAAATACAGCGAAAAGCAGACGTCAACAACTACTACTATGGCAGTTTTTTGTTTTGTTTTACATCACGTGATTCCTTTCCGCTAATCGTATTCATCCCTCTGAGCGTTCCCTAGTTCGCTCTGTTTGTCCCTACATTCCCTACGCAAATCCAGCGTTTAGCTAGGAGCGCGTCTGTAAAGCCGGGTTAACGTTGGTGCAACCGGAATTTAAACCCGTGCTTATCCGAACTCGGTTTAGGGCGCTAAGCCGACTTAGGAAAGCGCCGCTTTGGGCTAAAGGTAAGCGACGTTGGTGTAACCGGCCCTTAGTAAAATAAGATTGTATCGAGGATACGAGGCTTTTGGGACGCATTTATTGATGTCGAAATGGCGAAATATACAAAAAGTAACCTTACATGAAGCACTTAAGACATTCCTTGCAAACTTATTACAAGGCACTCGGGTGACATCACACCGCTGCATAGGCACAGCTTTGGACGTGGCGCACGCGCAAACGCTTGACTTCAGGCGAATCTGGTTTGTACGCGCGCCCAGTGTCCACACCTGGTGTGGGCCAACCCGGGCTTGTCCTTGCAACAACCTGTTGGTCTATAAGTACCGGATCGAGTCACAAAAATGTTAGACGTCAAGTAGTTCTGCCACACGCACGCAGCCACTATACTCCGTTTCACCTTATGTTGTACCGCAGACAAGGCTAGAAGCGCGAGCTCAGAGCGTTGGGAGCTACTCTTAACGCACAAGAGATTGTGCCGCCGAGATGTGCCCTAGAGCAAGGAGCTCGCGCTTGTAGCCTTTCCTGCGGTACACCATAAGGTGAAACAGAGTATAGCGCTGAAGAGCGTCTTCCCTAGTTCCTGATCGTTCTGCGAAACTGCTCCAGGACGACAGTCACTTCTCGTCCCTGGGATACGATACCGTCCAGATGGGGGAGCTGGCCATGCACGTCGTCGCGGTTCTCCAACGGTACGAGCTCCAGGGCGTAAACATCGAGTGGCTGAATCCCGCCCACCCCAGGTGTGGGTCTCCGGACGATTGGACCACATTGCTGCGCCTGGTGCATGCTATCAGGCAGGTTGCCAGGGCCAACGGACAGGACATGCTGATCACGATCAAGCTCAGTCAGCAGAGCATCGAGCATCAGGTGCTGTCTCTTGTTGGCACTATTGTGGACACAGATGTCCATTACCCCGGAGAGATTTCATAAGAACATTGGGATCCTTCCTACAGAAAACCAGCACATATATAATATAGCCATAAATAGGTTAACTGGACAGATAGAGCAAACCCTCGCCCTAATACGTAGTATCACGAGAGAAAAAAAAGGTGTGAAGGAACACGATTTTTGTTAGGTTATCGAAGTACATATCTATTCCAGGGTAATGTACCATTTGCTGTGCATTTCCCCAACTAAAACAGAGCAATCTGAACTCAAACCAGAGCCCCGAAGGGCAACCAAACTGGCGCCAGGCGTATCCCGATGCGCAGCTGTAGAGTGGTGGCCACAGGCTTTTTCAACTCACTCAATGGTAGAATAGACATACAGAATATGGGGCAACTGCAAAAGCTGGAAACGTCACCACAAGGTAGAAAAATCCTTGAACACTTAGGCTACAATGTGACAAACCTTGCTCCCATTCCCTCAGGAATTCCGCCTTGAAGGCAACTACCCAGTGTAAAAGTTGATCCGATTCCTAACAATATGCACACAATAAGAGTTATAAACAGAAAAATTGATAGAGTAAAACGCCTAGAGAAAGAGGCCGAGCACTCAAACGTAGCAATTTATTAGATGGACGCCAGTTTTGAAGCAGAACAATGTACGCTAGCACTATGGAGCCAGAAAGAAATCATTACACGGGAGTGCCAGGGAGATCCTATCCCCCCGCACGCTGAGCTGCCAGCCATAACCACGGCCATAACCGACCTCATCGAACACGAGGAGGAAGAAGCCATAGGGAGAACGAATAGCCAACATGCCTGCCGAGCTTTTTAAACAATGAACTACCCACATACATTACAGCATTCTGCAACGACACGTGCATAAATACCCGCTGCAAAAGATTAGAATCCATAGGGTCCCAGGAAACCAAGGACTGAGAGGGAATTGCCGAGCTCACGAGCTTACACCCGAACCGAATCCAGCACCCCCTCGGGTATGGCCGGTAGTGCAAGGATATGAACCGAAATTGACAAGAAAGAATCTACATGACCTTGGAAAAGAAATTCTTAGGAATAGACGCAAAGCCTCCACTTTTCTACCCTCGCCCTCATGTACTCATTTAAAAGAGGAAGCATCCCTGATACGTAAATCGCAAACACGTTTCACTTACCACACTCCATATCTATTCATAACAATGCTCCTGGTCGACCCATCTGCTCCCAGTGCGGTGGAAACCCTTGTAACCAACATACACTCTTGGACTGCCCCTGCAGCCCACCAGAGTCGATATCTCTCTTATCTACCCCGCCACCTCATCCTAAGCGGCTGGGAGGAATGGTCCTCCGCCCTCCAGAACTTCAAAAGCTGTGGTGGCCGCCCTCGTTCATCATATTCGGAAAGTGGAGGACAACGGAGGTCCGAACGGAGCTGCTAGGTCCGGTCCCAGGCTAAAGATCGAGAAACACCTTCGACTTAAATTAAAAAAAAAATTTCTCTCTCTCTTTTTTCAGTTTTATCTGTGTATGAACAATAGGCCCCTCTCAAAAGCCAATCAAGTAAAATAGACCTATTGCTATATTACCCAAGCATCAAGGAGAATGCAGGGATTGGTGTTCCACGCGCCACACGTGCTGGCCTCAGCAGTAGTAACTTTTCTAAAGCAAATACCTAAAACAAATGGCATCTTGCACGCGCGTTCGTCAACACTTTATTTTGGTTATTTACTTCGAATCTTTTATACGGGGAAGGTGTGCGCGTATGGCGCGTGGAACACCAATCCCTGCATTCTCCTTGATGCTTGGGTAATATAGCAAATGGTCTATAGACCGATCTCACCAGCCAGTTTGACTACGCCACCGCTGCCGCAATGCATCGAGGGAACTTTAGTCTTTTTGCACGTGCGATAACCTCGCTGGAGCACTGCGCGTGTAAAGCACGAGAAGGCACGAGCCCTCGCGTGCACGGCCGTCTGCCTCCTGAGGACTAAAGTTATGGCGGCGTCACGCATGCGCCGAACGCTTAGTGAGATCGGTCTATTGGCGGTCGCCATTTCTAGGGCACGATGCGCGTAATCGGAACTGAGTCCTCCCCGCGCGCTAACGCAGCTCTCGTGCCGAATACTATACGTGAGAGCACGTGCCCAAACAATGGAGGACTCGGTTACTTAGCGCATCAGCTACTCGATGGAACGCACTTTTTGAAAGGGTCTATTTCAGCTACGTTCGGTGCAGCGTTATGAAGCTCCGCAGCATCGCCAAGAGGAGCTCGCGCGTCTGAGACGCCTGCCTGTTCTGCGATCGCAGGGACTGAACTTGGTGGAACTCGAGGGGCTGCTCGACTTTCTTTTGTCCAACCTGACTCCCACTACGGTCCACCGGCTGGGTGTCCGGTCGACAGCGACAACAAGTTCTCACTCATGAGGGTCAGTTATTTTGTTTTGTTTTTTCTCGGTACACGCAGCGATAGCACTAGAGGGTCGGACTTTTTCTTCCACCGGGTAAACCAACGCCACCTTTACTCGTTTTCACGTCAAGAATCGTAGTAAAAGAAGTCTGGCTCCTCGCGAAGCACTATTTCCCTCTTTACATGGAGAGTTAATGTATAGAACGTTTTCACAAGTGCCCTGCCATCTTGAATGCCGTCACTGCCAGTATGGGCAAAATCCTTCTTTTGACGTCGCCACGCCAATAGAATACATTTAGGATGTAACCGTAATTGTCTCCCATTCTCATTCCCCCCCCCCCCCTCTATTTTTTTTTTCTATTTGCGGGTTGAAATGTTTTATTATTTTTTCTTCGTTTGTACTGGATATGCCTACCAAGTGGCCGGAGACGGAGTAGACGAAAAAGGGTTATATGTAGGTTAATTCTAGATGAGATTTATGTTATATCACCAAGATTCATGTGCCGAAAACATCGCTTCTTTCCCTGATAACCAAATATAGTAAGAACTACTTCGCGAGGCGTACGAAAAATGCGCGTAACTTCGTTTTTCCTGGAGGTGAAAACAAGTATTGGCGACGAGATGTTTTGGTGGCGCCACCTCGCGGGAGCTCTCGTTTGTCGGACTGGGTAGGGTGCGAGCGGACGACGCGCTTTGTAATATCAGTCACGTAGTGACTGTTCTAGTTCGCATCTATGCCAATTAAAACCGGTTTATTTATAAAAGAAAAAGGTGTACTTTTTGTGAGTGATATTTCTAATGAATAACAGTGCCTCGAAGTTCATTTTTTTATTTAAGAATAACTTAAAATTGTTCAAAACAAGCCTGGAGCTGCACATTACAGCTTGCACGGCGTGCATCGTCTATTCACAGCATCTCTGATTCTTGTTTTTTTCGGATCTGTGAAGGCTCCTGTAGAAAAATGTCTTGCATTAACCAGAATAAATTACGTCCTGCCATCTAAGCTGGGCTTGAGCACAGTTGTGTTGCAAAGCGCCGCACACTTGTTTTAGCTACATTGGGGTTACCGACACAGACGATTCTACCTAAGTGTGACTCAAACGTTGCTTAGCTCCACCTACTCATCAAATACGTGGCAGGAAAGATTCTCACATTGCTGCTTCTGCTCAAAAGAAAAACAAAATTTTATAATTTCTTAAATTGTCGGCAATTGCCCGGCAAATTCAGGCGATTTATTAATTTCTTTTATCAAATTTTTACTAAAAATTTAACATCGCTCGCTAAGAATGCATCACGCATTTTGCGCAACTCTTTGGGTAAGCAAAATTAAACACAAACGATAGTCGTTAACAGCAGGCGTATAGCTGATTTCTTGAACGCTGAAGTGTCACCGACTAATACCCATGTTAAACGGGCAGCCATAACCTCGGTTATGCCAACCGCGGTCACACGCCATAGAAAACCGCGGTTAGCCCGCTTTCCTCATTTAGAGGAAGCTGAGCCCCAGTCCGGCCGTGACTGAGCTTGGCAACATCAGCTTCGGCTCGCAAATCGACAAGGTGGCGGCACCCGAGTTAGCTGCGACCAGCGGTAGATCATTCCAAGTGGCTTCCCAAAGGCGTATCAAGGGGCCTGTCGCAACGACAGAGGCCTTGATGCGTATTTGGGAAGATGATCTACCCCTTCTGCGCTCGAACACCAGAAATGCTTTGCTATAGACCTTTTTCGCCTACTCTCGCCCCCAGCCACCTGGTAAAAAGTCCGGTACAAGCAAAAAAAAAAAAAATCGTTTGAACCGGCAAATAGTGAAAAATAGGGGCAAGGCAGAACAAGAATGAGTGATGGTTACGCTTATAACTTGGATGTATTCTATTGGCGTGGCGACGGCAAACTATTTCGCCCACACTGGAAGTGACGGTATTTCAAGATGGCGGCGCCCTTGCAAAAAAGGTCTATAGCCAAAGTTTCTAGATTACCTCAGCTGTGGAACTCCCACGAAGGGGGTAACCCCTTTCTCCGTCCCCTTCACTCTCTTCAGTTTTCCTCCTGCAAGGTCTTAAAGGATTACTGACACATCAAAATCATATTTTTTTTATTATCCGAAATTATTGAAAACGATGCTGGGACATTACCCTCAATATTCGAAACTTAAAAATTCATTATTTTTGAAGAAAAAAAATTCCAAATTTCGAATTTGAAGTACTTGCGCGATTCGCGCCAGTGCGTTGACGTCAAATATTGCGGAGCCCTGCGAGTCGACTTTCCTTCGGGCCTCCGCTCCAAACCGACGTTGCCACCGCGACCCGAAGCGAGGAGGTGAGGAGCGGGAGAGAAGGGCGCCGGCGGACCGGGAAAAACCGGTTTTATAGACCTTTGTCCGGAAGTGCTCTTTTTTTAGCCTCGACCGCAAGGAGCAAAAGCGAACAATAATCTCGAACCAAATGCTCGCGCGGGAGGGGGGGGGGGCTGCGTCGGCCCGCACAGCTGCTTCCCGTCGTAGGCTTCTTTGCTGGTGTGCCGACTGCCGTTTCGCCGACATCGGTCCTGTTTACCGCGGTATGTGAGTATAGTGCCCGTAATGTGAGAGCCGTTTGTCCATACGCCACTTTGCCGCTGTTGGTTTCCATCTAGCCGAGCCAGAAAACATCTCGCGACGAGTTGCGCCGCGAGTGACGAAGAAAAAGCAAACATGGCGACGGTTTGTACGATTGCTTTGGTGGCTCCGGTGTTGCGTGTCTTCAACATCCTCGTGAGAAGATTCCCCTGCCCTTCGAAGCACCACGAGTGCGAGCATCACGAGTGGCACGAAATATGTGGAATCGTCGTCTCAACTACAAATAAGCAGGCTTTTACGAGCAACGACGATGCCGAGCAGGCGCTCGGCACCGTTGCTGCCGTCAGATGTTCTACAGCGCCGAGGTATTTTCATTTATCATTTGGAATGGCTTCAAGAGTGGGAAATTAATCTATTTCGCGGATTGTTCACGCCGAGGCGAGTGCCCTTCGTTCCAGTGACGTTGTCGCGCAAAGTGCAGAGAAAACCGGGTGGCGATGGCGGCGGTGCTCTTTGATCGCTTTGATCTTGCGCCGTCGGGTTCATGAAGTCCGGAGTAAACGTACGTACGTGCGTCTGCTGGATCGGTGTTTTGGACTGCCTCAAAACTCTTTCTCACGCGCATTTACCTTGTGAAGCTTAGTAGCTCATTACACCTCGTCGTCGACTGCGCTCATTTGACTATGACGCACGAGCCTGCATGATGTGAATTTCACTGGCTATGATCTTTGGTGTGCTGTAACGAGTGCTAATAAAATATCACCGCGAACTTCTGAACAAACGAGTCGAAATTTCGTCTGTTATCATAACTGATCGCCTCTCAGAATATTAATCAGTAGCGTTCCTAGACTCCGCCCCCACAGGCACCCTGCTTCGTTACCCGATAGTAAGTGTCTCCTGGTACCTTGTAGAATTCCAGCTCCCACTTCAAGTAAGTACCATCCTTTAGAACTGGCAATTAATAGTTTCGAACCCAGACGCTCGCAGCGTGTCTGTGTGTGGGGGAAGGCGATAGACCGCGACCTTTCCCAGTACTAGCACGTTGCCGGCGTCGGTCTTGTTTACCGCCGTGTAATGTATCAGAGCAATTCGTCCGGACGGCACTGTGCCGTTGTTGGTTATACGAACAACCAGAGGAAACGCAGGGTTCTTTTGGACATCCACTGCCCGTCACGCAATTGCCTAAGAAGCGAGTGCGGATGCGACGTCTACGGCTTCCACAAGTTTCCGTCCCATGCAGCTTCTCGGCAAGAATGGACAGCCGCACTCGGAAGAAAAAACTTCACTCCGAGCAAGAACTCAAGAGTGAGTGCCAGTGTAGCAACAATTTTTTTCTATGCGTACGTTTGGCGTACGTGATGGATACAACAGAGGTGGTCACTTCTCCGTGATCAGTCGGCAGGTCGTTTACGTCGTGTACGTACGCTAGCTACGAATAATACCTTCGTTTCGGTTTCGGTTTCGGTCACTTATTTCGGCTCGGCAGAGCTGCGCTGCCGCAGAAAGGCAAGTAGATCTCGAAAATCGGTCTCGAACGTGCCACGAATGTAATGTCGTATACAAGAAGCCAACAATCAAGCATTTGAAAGCTACAAGAAAGCGGTAGCGAAATATTTACTTCGCAATGAACCCGCACTGAAACGCGGATGTCAAGGGTCAGCAGATACCGAGAACATCTAAGACAAGAGAGGGTTTCCCTTGTTTTCTTGATCGAGATGGGTTCTCGAATGTTCACGACATCTTCCCTGTTGAAGAACGGGTCGCGGAGGCTTCTGCTGAAGACATCTTTTACGATGTGTCGGTGCATTCGGACAGCCTGCCGCATCCAGCTCCCCAAAGCAACGCCGCCAACGCAGCCCCCCTCCCTGCCTGCCAGTTCTTTCCGCGTGGTGGCGCGAGCGTAGATAAACATGGCGGCGCCCTGGAATTGGCGCGGACACTGGTCTATTCCGTGCGCACGGTGCCGCCTGCCTATCGCTGCGAGCAGACGACGTCTGAAAGGCTGCCCCGGCGGAGTCACAACCGAAACTACGATACGCAGACACCAAACCCAGTTGTTTTTACCGTTTGACGATTTCCTTTTCGAAGTCGGAGAGGTCGTCGTTCACCTAAAAAGACCACTTCGTCCGATTCCCCGACTCGCCGATCATCCTCTGCTATGTGCGTCGAGCGCCGCCATGTTTTCCGAGGGAGGATACAAATCCAGGAGGCGACATCACACCGGACTCCGATTTTCGGTATTTCAAAAAGAAGGGCTGTAGTGCGTTCGCAATTGCGTTAGAAAACATGTTTTACGAATGCCGTTATTAAATGTTATAGAAATGTCGCCTACAAAGCTTCTAAATTTCATAATCTTCGACGTCACGAATCAAAAGAAGCGAGGAGGTGAGGAGCGGGAGAGAAAAGCGCCAAAAATAAAGAAGCGCGCGCTGCGTGGAGAAATTTGTTTTTCGCAATGCGGTATTTTTTTGCGTGTCTACTACAATTTGCATCGTTTTAGACAATAAAAACATACAACCTTTGGGGTGTCAGTGCCCCTTTGAGGCTCGTTCTCACTGAAGCTGCGTGGACTGCTTTGCGCCGCGTTGTGTCGTGGAGCACAGCATCCCCCATTAGCTCGTCGGAAAGGTCGCCATAGCAACCGCTCTACACAAACAGTCTTAAAGCAGTCAAACGCAACTGTGGGAACGAGTCTTTACGTGACGTCATTTGAAGCAATATTTAGATTTTGATTTCAAAACTCTCGGTTCCATAGATTGCGGTGAGACGCAATCGAGACGCTGTGCTTCGAAACATACATATTTAAAAAAAGACGCTGCAGTTACCATAGCAACCGTTTCCCGAAAACGGTGGCGCCTCGAACGACGGGAGGCGAGCCGTAGAGAGAGAGGGGGCTTGAACAAGCCGCGACTATGGGCAGATCCGTAACTGAACCAAAAAAAAAAAAAAATAAAAAACTAAGAAAAAATTGATTTTGGGCATTTATTTTCAGTAAATTTATTCTATGCGTGTTTTACCGCCCAATGATCCAAGCAAGCGTTAAAGATGTGTCGTCCGTTTGCGTTTTAGTGTGTGCGCTCGTTTTCGTGGTGGCATTTGGCCCCGCTTGGACTTTATCCGATGAAAGTACAAAGCAGTGTTGGACAAAATATTCGACAAGAGTCATTAGGACAAGTTACTGCCTGCTTTAGAAAGCATTTAGCAGGGCTGGGCAGTATTGCGATACAAATGTATTGCGATAGTATCTTAGAGATATACTTTCGAGTATCTGTATCTCGGTATCGAAATACATTTGAAAAATGTATTTGTATCTCGGTAGTGAAATACATTTACAATATATCGCTCGTATCGCGATAACCATGTTGAATAAACCTGAGACCAGCTCGCTTGCACCCTTACTATATTATCTCGTATCGTGATACTTTGCCAGACTTAGGTATCTCGTTACATTTGTTGCCCTTTTTAAGATAAATGAAAGGTTATCGAAATGCGTTTGGTGCAAGTTGCTTCGGAATTTATAATATAAACCCGCCCTACAACATGATCCATCACAATCAACAACATTAGAAACAACTTGTTTAAAGAAGGTTACTCGCAGGAATAACAAAATCAGCTCCTCTCACAAAGCGCTCAACTCTTTCCAATTAAGCAGAGCGAACGGTGTAAATGAGTTGAGTGGAGAGAAAGTATGGTCATGTTGTCCAATATCCTCACACAATGACTGACTTAGAAGCATAGAAGACAACAGTTTGAGATGCGCTCTCATGGCAAAATAGGCTTCATTTTGGGCAGAAGCCTTTTGTCAAGCATGGTACACAGTCTTTAGCGTTCTATAACTATATGGTTCAAAAGACTTGAGATGTTTATTTAGCGACATTAGGGATACATAAAGAGTTCGAGGTAAGGGATAGTGCATAAAATGACACAAAAAGAGAAGCCCCAGCCTAAATTACCATTCGCATTCAACACGAACTTTACCCTCACCATGTAGCATCGTTCGGGAACAAATACATTTCTGTAAGTTTCTCTATCTCTATTTCGGAATGCTTTTTCGCCGTTTTCGCAGAAGTATCCCAGGGATATCCCTTTGGATAAAAAGAATGTATCTCACTATCTGTATTTTGGGCCTAAAAACATGTATCCCAGCATTTGTATTCTCGAATACTTTTTGGTGTATCTCTTCCCAGCCCACGGTATTTAGAACGTCACTTGAGGTACTTGCAAGCAAAAATACCTCGAATAGAGTGAAAGCACTTAGAAATGTAATTAAATTATTTCTCAAGACGCTTCCGCATTCTGTATTTCCGTGAGCAAAGTCAAGATTCAAAAAATATAAAATGGGGAACATTTATTGGTCTTTATTTCTATCTTCTTGCAAGATACAAAAATACCTCCGAAAGTATTTGAAATGCAGTAGTTTGAGTAGGGTATCTGAGATAGGCACAAGTCTGGTACGGACGACTAAACGTGCACCTGGATTGCAGCGTCTGTCGCAGATGGTGCGTGAGCCGAGCAAGTTGTGCGTCACTCAGAGCCTGCGGATGACGGCGACAGTGTGGCCCTTCGGCAACATTCCTCCCCCGGGCAAAAGTGAGTGCTGCGAAAAGCAGCGAACGACCGGCCAGGGCGCGCAAACGCGTTCGTAGGACGATCCCGGGGCAGTAGCGCCATTGCCCTCCCTAGCTGCCTGCTAGCCGGGCACAAACAGATACTAGCGTGCCGACGACCCAAACCTCGAAAGGCGATCGGTTTTTGTTGCCACGGCAATCGCCATTTTTAAATGTTTGAAGCATCAAAAGGGTCGTTCGGCACCAGTCGCACCAAGATCGCCATGGAGCAGCATCGTATCAAAATCGCTCCTCGCCAATGTGAACGTCTCTGGAGCCGTGTATGTATACGATCAGCTTATCGATCATGCTGGAGTCCACGGATCTCTAACAACGGTATTGTTCTTCTGGCGTATATCAAGACAGGAAAATTAGTTTTCAGTGCCGCCCAGCACCGGCACCGCATGTGGTGGCGCTGCGAGGATGTGCGCTTGTTTCGCCGGTCTGTGGAAAACAAAATCTCGGTATACAAGAAATGTCTTCTAAAGCACTCTGTCACCGCTAATTTAGATCGGCTCACCAAGAATGAAGAGGTAAAAAAGAAACCGCGCATTCCACAGACCAACATCGACCTTGGCGTTATTTTCCCAAGAACCAGTGACTCTATACTTTGTTTCACATTAAGTTCATGCGCAGCCAGCGCTACGAGCTGATGGGACCAATCAGACGACATGAAAAAGGCACCATCATGGTGTTCGTCATGTTTCTGTACGCGTATACTATTATCGCTGAACGAATCGCAAACATAAAGGGCGTTGTGACATGCGCTTTGGATGCTGCCTGATCGGTCCTCGTATAGTGTCAGCTGCGTCTGGACTTAAGCAGAAACAAAGTATAGTAACACTAAACCATGTAAGGTTTGCATCGAGCAAAAGACCGGCGTTGTAACGTTCAGTCATTCAAGAGTCACGGTCGTTCCCGAGCGTGTGTCAGCATCTTGCCTGTATACAGTAACGTGATCTTTCTACGCGTGGTACAGCGGAGCGTCTGAAAGAACGAAAAGAAAAAAGTGTAAATAAACGAAAGAAAACGCAGCTCGCACATTCAGTGGCTTATCAAAACGACAAGAATGCTTTTCTTGTAGCTTTTTTTGTTCTTGTTATTTTCTTTCACAAATTTATATCTACCGCTGCACTACTACTGTCAGCTTAGTGTGCGCTAGCAGTATGAAAAAGCGTAATGTTGCACCAGCGAAACACGACCGAACAATATTCGATGCCCCAACTTGAGAGCTATGGGCACCCTGCGTCCGCTAGAAGCCGCAACCGATCGCCCAGCGAACAGCGCCTCTGCAGGGTGCCCACAGACCTTTCCGAAAAATCCCACAAGGCCTGGCCAATGCCACGTTGCACCACGCGGCGCGGGAAATTGTCGGGCCGTTCCGATATCTGCTCGGGCCGAATCGTCTATATATGTACGTCCTCTAAGTGGTTCATTTCCTTCTCTCCTTGCAATGCGAGTTTAGGACACAAAGAAAACAGAGCGAACACACGCCGAAGCGCATACGTAACCTGTTTTGTTCTCATCCCGCTATCGTTGCGGTTTTATATTGCAACATAAACCGCTCCTAGTCATGGCGACTCCTCCACGCGCCGTACGTCGGATTGCTGTAGTGCGTCCAAGAGACGAGGGGGTCCTTGCGTATTCTGCATATTTCTGGAAAGCTCTCTTCACGCCCAGTAGCTCCTTAAAGAGATTGTCCGGTCGAAACAAGAAGTATACTTAAGATTTTTGCGCTCGTTACGTCGAGGGAACCTTCATATCGAAAAACATCAATTTTATTTTGATACAAAGTGTCCCCAACTATCACTGGAATGGCGCCGTCACGTACCTGAGGCAGTGGCGGTCCTAAGGGGGGGGGGGGGCGAAGGGGGCGACCGCCCCCCCTCAAATCGATCGCTTTTTATAATTTTTTTTATTTTACAGCCAATATTTTTTTATTTTACAGCCTATATTGCGAGCAAAGGTTTACATGTTGCGCATTTCCGACTTGCAAACAGTGGGACTAATAAAAAAAAATCTTTATTCACAAAAAAGTGTGATGTCTCTTTTTTTGTTATTTAAGCAGCAATTTCGCCCCCCCCCCCCTAAAACCAATGTCTGGGACCGCCACTGACCTGAGGACGTAGGTGCGACGCAGCTAATTCTCATAGCCGTCGTGGATGCCAGGGACGATTTTCACCAGAGATCTGTGAAGTGGGGAAGCGCGATATGGAAGTTTCTAAAACCATCCAACATTACACGTAGCCAGCGGCGTAGACTTTCCATTTTCCGGGGGGGGGGGGCAGGCTGAGAAGTTCTCCCGGGGGGGGGGGGGAACTTCTCAAAACTGGAGGGGGGAACCTTTTCGGGGGGGGGGGGGAAACCTTTTCGCCAGAACTGGAGATTGAAGCAAACGAAAGCACGCTGGGATTCCATTTCCCATGTATTTTGTCAATAAAGACAATGTGGGCGTTATTTTGTTTACATGCCAGCACTAGAAGCTCGTTACATGGCACGTAAACAGCGTCTCGGATCTCACCAGGGGGTCACGAGCCCCGATGCCCCCCGAAGTCTACACCTATGCACGTAGCAATTGGATACTGCCAAAGTGGGATTTCGCATAGGGCGAGTAATGTTTGAAAATAAGTTTTCAAGCAGACGACAAGGAATACTTTCCTTTCGTAGCGCCATTACTGGCAAGATGCCGGGGCGGCCGACGGAAAAACCCACTTCTCTGGCCTCACGCCAAAAAGCGAAGGGTTTTTCAATAGCGGCGACGGCTGGAGACAATGTCAAAATCTCTGCGAAATACATGTCGCCCGTAAAGAGCTTTAAAATGAAGCGTCGAGTAAATGCCATGGGGCCAGACCTCGGCATGCTCATCCCTGCGCGAGGTTCTCCTCACCTGACTGGTGGCGCCACAGATCTCTATTATAAGGGGCTGGATGGCGCATTCAGCAAACAGGTATGAAGCCACCGGAAGTAAGCGGCTTTTCCCGGAAGTGAGTGCTTGGCAGGCTTTGTAACCAACGTTACTAGAACCACTCAGTTGGGAAACTGCCATAGAGACTGCTCTGAAAAAGTGGCACCGATCCGTCCACGAGAACCGAGCTAATGGAGATCCCAACGCCGCCTTCTCCCGCAGCGGCCCGTCCAGGAACTGCACGTGACTTCCATTTTCGTTGTAATCGGCCATTTTGGGGCCAGAACAGATACTGTGGAAGGGGCTTCGAGGTACCGCCCCCGACTCCTAAGCAGACGCGCCGCGGTTTACTACCGTGGTTAATATGCGCCTAAGTCAGGACGCGCTACCTGAAATCCCCGCTGAGGCAGGGTTGTATAAAAACAATATTAATTATACTGCCAAACCTTGCGAACTTAAAATTTTAGAAAACTACACGCGCCTCCCATTTTGTACTAAACTCCAATAAAATTTACTACAAAAAGAGTTTTTTCCGTTACTTTTTACGCAAAAACATGCTTTCTAAAAGCTCAAGGCGACCACAGTTAAGACAAATGATACAGAGTGGCGCTGTTGTCGCATTTAGCTCGGTCTCGGTGGACGCCAGCGGCCCAGGTTTCAACGGTGAGTTTCCCAACTGAGAGTTCTAGTAACGTTGATTGTAACCCTTCCAAGAGCTGGTTCAAAAAGCATCGAGGGTGCTGGATTTTCGCTTGTCACCTCAAGAGAGCCTGCTTGTTGCGCAGTAAGATCGCATGCAGACCCGAGAAGTATCATGGGAAGCCATTCAATATAAGATTTTTGAGATTCTAGTTGGTCAAGTGTGCATATGTCGCAAGTTCAAATGCATCATTTTCGGGATTTAATTCGGAGCACCGGAAATA
Organism: Ixodes ricinus; assembly: GCA_037355805.1. Classification (NCBI taxonomy): domain Eukaryota; kingdom Metazoa; phylum Arthropoda; class Arachnida; order Ixodida; family Ixodidae; genus Ixodes; species Ixodes ricinus. The sequence goes on from JAZHYW010009567.1 coordinate 15,687, forward strand.
ACGGACCAAAACACCGACTGAATGCACTAGGAAGCCCAGCAGACGCCCGACTTCCTGGACAAGCACCAAACTTCCGGTGGTTACTTGTGCCGTGCTCGGAGAGCGACTACACTCTTAAAAAAAAAGGTTCCCAAATGGTGTAACAAGCAAATTTTACACCCTCAATCGGGTAAGGAAGAAAGTGCCTTGGTTATTACCTCCCTGAGGGAGACAGACACTAGCGCCCCCTATCCCTCTTAAAAAAAAAAAAGGTTGCCAAAAGGTTACCGAAAGTGTGGAATAACCAACGTTTACACCCTCAGTCTGGGTTAGAAGGAAGTGCCTTGCCTATTGACTCCGTAAGTGTGACGTCATGGGTCCAAACAGACCGTTGTTATGGAATATGGACGAATACATGTGGCTCGGTTTCGCTACGAAAACCCGACCATTCAAAAATCAGGAGTAGAATTTAAACTTCTAAAAATCACAGATATAGAAAGCTTGTATGTCATATATGTTTCGACAGAAGTGTGCCGGTAATCGCTCGTTTCTGAAATATTTACGACTAGCAACTTCCGGTCCTCAAGATGCCTGCAGCAGACGACGAATGCAAGAAGTATGCCGTCTGCCGCACGCCGGCCGGCCAAGTGGGGCCGTCGTTTGAATCGTGTGAATAAAGACGATATTCTGACATCGCATTTGTTTGAAATATAATGAGTTTCATACACTTTTAAGATTTCATAGTTGGGTGCGATGCAAAATATGTTTTATCGAAAGTCCGGGCGTTGATCGAGATAATAGTCTGCTAAAAGATCGCATTGCACCCGTGAGAAAAGCACTTCAGGCGAACGGTTGAGATCCCAAATTTTGTTTGCGGACTCGCGCTATGCGAGGGTGCTTCGTATACCTGGTTGTAACCATCGCGTGGAGAGAGATTCTTGCAGTTTCTTCAGACTTCCGCAAGACCCCAAAGCGCGAAAGAACTGGATAAAAAACATAAGGTGAGTCTATTACAGACTGTACTCGCATCGCGGGTTCGATGAAGATCTTCACCAAAAGAGCACATCCACGGAATTTGATGTATACCAAAGGGGAAAAAAGAAGCAAAATACTGCGAAATCGCGATAGACATGCAATTCTTTAATAACCTGACAACCTCAATGATAATAACAAACGACTTACCTCGACGGCGTACGATTTGTTTCGCATGCTGGCCTGCACTGCGCCGGTAGTGCACTTCAGGTCGTCGTCGTAACTGATCTGCATGACGTGGTTTGATTTTACTGCATTTTCACCACTCGTAACTAAGCTGGGTTGTTCACAGGAAAAAAAACGCACATTGCGGAGGCCTTTACGCCATGGTGATGCACTTGTTTTTGTCGCTCGTTTACCAACGCAATTCAATTAATGAAGACGCCCGCTGCAACAGAGGCCAGCAAATCTATCGTGTCGTCTGCTACCAAAGCAAAGCGGAGTGTAAGACTTCAAATATGGCTTTCATCGTTGCGATACGACACTGAGACGACAAGAACATATTCATAGTTAGATATCAAGAAGTTAGGTTGCTTACAAAAAATTGTTTACTTACTTGTAAGCAAAAATCTAGCCTCATGTGGAGTCTCTATGCATTAGGCCATAGCAACGTCCCTAGCAACGGTTTGTTTGGACCCAGACGCCATGTTGTGACGTCATCACTTACGGGGGCAATTACCCATAGAGTTATTACAATAAACGCTAGAGGCTCAGCTGGCGCTAGTGTGCTGTTGCATTTTGAAGCAGACAGCAAGCAGTCTAAATTTGACTTCCGGTAATGTATTCCTATGGGAAAAAGCGAGTGCATTTTCTCTCTGCGCTCAATTATAAGAGCAAATATCACGAATAATTTGTACGTACTAGGCACATTGGAACATTTCTCAATCACGCAGACGCAATAAATGGTCAGTTACGGCGTTTTTCTTTCAAATTCATCGCATTAAAAACGGTGCTAAAACGGCTTCGTACGTGTATTTTTGTGCACTGTCGGACACTGTTAGCGCGAACACGGCGTTGACGCTTTCCAACATGGGGGATATACGTGCCAAACGAACGAAGGACATGTGGAAAACCGAGAGAGACGGCAAGAACTACGCAGTAACACTGGATAAGTGACTTCTTGTGCTTGCAGACGATCAAAATAAATTGAAAGCCACGTAATATAGTCAGATTTGCAATAAATAAGTACTGCGAAGATGCTTGTTCTGGGTTCAAATGGTTCAAATCATCACCCGCACGCTCCAAATCTTTGCAAATAAGGGGAGCCAGAGAGCAGGTGCCCGAAAAAACTGCCCGACATGGGAAATAATGAAAAGACATACCTTTCGTAGCTCACGTGCTTTATTTTTTGCGTTCGAATGTTTCTTTAACCGATCGTAAAGATATGCACGACGGAGTCATTTTCATCCAATGACAGGACGGGCATATAAATATAAGCACCACCGAAATGCTAGCGAACCTGAACACACACGACATTCCTTTCGATCGTTAGTTTGCTTCGAACCGTCGCTCGTTTTCACATACCTTCCTTGAAACAGGGGTTTGAGCCTGAAATAGAGCGAAGATTAACATCGCTCAGTGGTAACGAAAAATGCTGTAACTAAAGCAATTACACTTTCACAATACCAATAAAGGTACATACTATCCGTTACAACCGATATGACAAAAGTTATTCTTGGTATTTTCCGGCGAAGAGACAAAATTCACGCGCGTTTTCCCATAGGAATACACAGGGAGGCTGGAAATGTAGACTGCATGCTGTCTGCTTCAATTTGCAACCGGAAGTCCCGTAGACACTAGCGCCAGCTGAGCCTCTAGCGTTTATTGTAATAACTCTATGCAATTACCTCCTCGAGGGGACAGATACTAGCGCCCCCTTTATGAAATGCGTTTTTAGAAGGTAATGTTAGCCCCACGTCACTTCCGTCGTTCTTCTTTAAGATTTCGTCGGCAGTGGAACGCTGGTACTTCTCGCTTTTATAACCCATGTTTTTATATAAAAACAAACGGAAAAAGCTCTTTTTGTATACAATTTTCTTGGAGATTAGTACAAAATGACAGGAGCGTGATGTTTGCAAGCAATTTTAGTTTACAGGGTTTTGCGGCACATTTAATATTGTTTTTATACAACCATGTCTCACCTGTGACTTTCAGGTAGAGAGTCCCGACCTGGGTGCGTCCTGACTTCGGCGAAGAATCGCGCTCGCCCGCTTAGGAGCCTGGTGTTGGCACACCCTTCTACTGTATACGTTTCGGCGCCGAAAGTACCGATGAAAGCGAAAATGAGTCAGTAGTAGGAAATGCTATCGTAGGCGATACTCTGGCTTCTGCTAGAAGGTGCGATCGGGCCTTTGAACGAATACGTGCAGTCTTGGAGTTCGCTGAGTGGTTGCTGCGGGATACATGGCGGCGATGTGATCGCGTTTAGTTTGATTTTCGGGTTCTGATCGGTGAGAGGGTGTAAACTGGTTGACTGTTAGTGCCCCCTAGAAGAGGTGAAGATACACCCTTGAAGTATGTGCTGTCACTCTCAAAAAGGGTGAAACCTTCAATACAAAAGTATGCTCTATTACCTATTAATGGAAGTAAAATTACACCCTTGAAATAAAGGCTATTGCTCCCCATTAGAGATAAGGCTGTCTCCCCAAGGGAGCGCAGGTGCACCCTGACATAGCGTGTAAAAGTTGCTCCCAATCGGAAGGGGTAACTTTGCTACCTTTTGAGATGAACTCCAGAGACAAGCAAGTGACAACCTTTTAGGTTGTAACTCTGTCTCTTGTTTCAGAATGCATGCGCTATCCAGCCCCCTATAATATAGATCAGTGGGTGGCGCTTCAAACACCCTTGCGATCCAATGTAGGCAACGAAGCAGCGCTCAAAAGTGGATCGTCATAGTGTTCATCGTCTTTGGGCCTTTTCTATCACAAGCTATACCAGTCGCGTACCCACCCACCACCTCCATCAAATTTCACCAATGGATATCCCCAACGTATATTATTGTTCTTTTTAGGGGCGTTCTGTTTTGACGAAAACGTCAAATCTTTGGGCGTCGGAGAGGCAATTAATAGGGCAATTATTGTTTAAAAACCTCGTCTCATGGCGCCCCAAGGTGCAGAAAGAGGGCGAGTCACGATTTTTCGTTAGATTTTTAATAGGAAACTCGGCCGCCCATGTGTGTAACTTTGGGTTTCTTTAGGATGCTTAGAGCCCGAGTTATTACCATAAATAGACGATATCAGAATCCACCAAAGTGCCCTTCTAATTTGAAATAAAATATAAAACGAGAGACCTGCTGCGTGCCTGTTCAGGTATCCGGGAAAGGGCACGGGCTGGGCCGCAAGCTCCCAGGTGTGCAAGTTGAACAGGTTGCCGCACTACATGGCCTCCCAATGTGACAGCCTGCAATCAGGAACCAACAAAGTACACGTCCTATATTCCTTCGAAGGGTGAGTCCGGCCATCCGCGCCCGCACTCTCTGAATTTTAACACCCTGCAGGGTGTAAATCGACTCCTAGGAGAAACGGCCTGGAGCCGCTGTCATACTGCAGTACTTCGCTTCAGCTTTGCACAGCTGACGTGCGAAGTAGTGGGACCAATGAACCAGCGTCAAAAGCGCGAATCACTATGCCTCTCTTTGTTTATGATTGGTTCAGCAAAGATAGCACACGTACAGAAACATCACGAACACAATGACTTTGCGCTTTTCACGCTCTCTGTTCGGTCTCATCAGCTCGTGGCGTCGACTGTGTCTGCACTTAGGGCGAAACAAAGTAAAAAGAGCCTGCAGACACCGCCGTATTCACATTAGCACAAGCAGCAAATTCAAATGCAATGCACCACGCAGAATAAAGAAATCGTGACCATGGCGACTGCTCCACCGTCTTGTATATACTCGACAATTCAAGTCATCCCCAACTTTCTGGGACATCGCCGCTTTGCGGATATCCAACAACAACGGAACAACCACGAACATCAAAATGTCCTCGGGGAATATTTTAGATGACAGGCATAAGATATGAATAAGCAGTAATTAAACTTTTGGACGCCTATAGTTTTTATTCCGCGGCTCTATACACTTCCTTTGCATTGAATCTTATAAACGCTTTGCAGCAGCTCTGCAGCTGCAGCAGCTGACTTTCGGTCGTTGTTTTCTCTTACTACGTTAACTTCACTTCGTCATTGTCACGTAAGGGCAGGTTATTTTCATTTTAGATTACACAGTGTCGTTCTCCTGAGCATTGACCTTTATGGAGGCTCATTTCACACCGCCTTTGTGACTCAGCATCTGGGTAAGACAAGAGAAAGTCAGCAATGGCGGCTGTCATCTGGCACGTGTGCAAAGGGTCCATAGCTAACTTTTACAAAATTATCAATATCCGATTTTCTTGGCAAGGGATCGCAATATTCATTATAACTTACAGCGCGACTGGGACAAGGCCGACAGAGGAGAAGACACAGGACAAGCGCTTGTCCTATATTTTCTCCTCTGTTTGTCCTTGTCCCAGTCGGGCTGTAAGTTATAATGAACTCTTACCAACCCGCCCAATTGTCCATTCTGCTAGATCGCAATATCTCGAGGACTGTAATGGCCAGGGTATCATAGAACACAAATCAATTTGAATTTTGGTATTTTCTTGAAATCTTTTTAATCCACGGGATGTCTCAGAAGTTGGCCATGGTTATTCATTCGCAAGAAACCACCTCAGCAATTGCGACGGTTACATGTAGGTTTGCTTTGTTTTTGTCAATTTTTTTGCGTAATGCATTGTATTTCTTAGTTTAAGGAATGTATCTCCAAGTAAAATAGCGTTAGTATACTGTAAATAATTAATCGGGATCGTTGCTAAAACCACCTCGGCTAACGCGAATGTCAGTGCGGAGAACACACTTCAACGAAACTCCTTACTTCACCGTATGCCTCTTGTAGCGTTAGCTACACCAGCCGAGGTTGAGCAGTTTCGCGCGGCTCTCATAATGAGCCGTGCTCATTATGAAAGCCACGCGCCACGCGCGAGCCAAGCGCGGTGGCAGTGGCTCCTCCGCCGCCGCCGCGCGCTTTGCATAATAAGCACGGCTCGCATAATGAGCACGGCTCATTATGAGAGCTACGCGAAGCCGCCGCCGCGCGCTCCACCGCCGCCGCGACCGCCTCGCCCGCCTTGCTGGTCTGCGCATTCCAGAGGAGTGACATATCATAGCCGCGGCAGACGCACTGGCGCCGCTGTGTCGCCAGCTGTGCGCCTCCGTTGCGCAGTAGCCAAGTCTGACGCTGCACCGGAGCCGCCTGATAGCGACTCTCATTTTGTGCGCATAAGCTCACGCTACGTATATCCTGGCATAGCCGAGCTAAGCCACCGCAATTTTTTCCACACCCTTTTTACACCCTTCAAGAAGAGAGGTTTTTCATCGCAACCGTCCCGCATTAAAGCAAAACAATTCTTTTTAACCGAATCCCCCAATCCCAAAATTTTGCCCGTCCGTCCGTGCATTTTTCGTCAAATTTAGCAGGAAAATTGACGTCACGTGATACATATACGTGGACGTCAATTCATTTTCCATTCAGTGTCCTCGCCAAATTCATAGGGGCAAATGGACGTCATGTGACCTGATATCATGTACGACCTATAGAACAATTTAGTATCTCCGCTAAATGTAGCGGGGAAATATACGTCACGTCACGTGACCAATTTACCATACCCCATACCTTTCCTCCCTTCCTTTCCTCATTCCTCTCCCTCCCTCCTGCTTCATCTGTCATGTGAATCACCAATTCAGTTTCTTTTTTATTTCTTTCTCCACCCGTGCCTCTTCCTCCTTTTCCCAATTCCTCTTCTGACCGTCCTACAGTGTCTTCTCCCCTCCCCCTCTCTGATCACTTGACCCCCCCCCCCATTTCAGTTTCCCCAAACTACGGCGCCTAAAGCGCGTCTTCGACTGATGTGTTTAGCGTCGTATGTTGACAATACATCAAAAGTGGTTCTGAAGTGGCAACCAATGACGTCAGAAGCTGAAGTGTCATGCTGTCGGATGTCGCGATCCTGGGGATTGGTCGTGAAAATGCGGTCGAAAAGCACGAGCGAACGCGAGTGTCGCTGTCGTCATGGCGTCCCTAGAGTGCCTTCATACACACACGCGCTTTTGCTTGAGTGATGACATCTCAGCCATTTTTACGCCCAATCTTTTTTATGCATTTTGAAGTGCGCGCAATCTGGTGTCACTCAGCTCGAGCGCGTAGCTTTGGCTAATGCATAGACGCCATTTTAGCGCCCAAGTCACGCACGGAGTGCGCGAGAGCGTCACGCGCCAGCACATTCAGGGCAACAATGGATGTCTTCACCCTGAGACAGACAGACATGTAGGCACCCTAGGCGTCCCAACTTCTGGTTGCCAAAGCTTCCGCGGTCCGCCACACTGGAGAGCGACCTGCAGCAGAACAGGCGTCTGCCACATACACAACAACTGTTGGGACGCCGCCAGGATCGCTTCTGACGACAGCACGACTCTTCTATGACGTCATCAGGCGCAAACACACCAGTCGAAGACGCGTTCCAGGCACCATACCAGAACACTGATAAAATCTGCGGTTTTTACTCCCGGAACGACTGTTTACTGTCCACCCTTCTCAAAAGTTCATCAAGCAACATCGGCGGTCGCCGCTGCTTGTACACGAAGCGTGTGATTGGATTCCGGGTCCTCTTCTGAAGGATGACGCAGTAATCGTTCTTAATACAAGCTGAGTCGAGTTCACGCCGACGCTGGAAGGAGCCCTTGTTGCCGTGGCCAATTTTCTCACATCGACGTAGCAGAAGGTGGTGCATGTTTTCGCTCGAACGAACTCTCGTAAAGCGAGGTTCGTCATGCTACCGCGTTAGCCAGAATGAAAATAGCTTTCGTCAAAGAAAGGGTGTTATAAAACTGGAACACTTGTCTCAGTGGCTGTTCTCGAAGTCGCAAACAAATACACGCAATGAGCTGGCACATCGTTCGGCGTTCACTTGACTTCACCGTTGCGGTGTTTTCGCCCGCTCTCCGTTCCAGCAAAATCGTAATTGTTTTGTTATTCGCTGCTTCTGATATGTAGCGACGACAAGAAATGGGCACCAACTGCGTCTCGCGTAAGTGTAAAGCAATCCACGACGACGTGGGCAATGGTGGTACGGAGGCGATAGCAGACGACAGATGCACAACCCGGCGAAACCGAAACTACTCGTTGACAGTCTCCTGCTCCCAGTGTGCGCCAGAAACCGCTAGGGGCGCTGCTATTTTGCGCGTCGCCCACTGCAAACGCTCCTTGTGGGTTGAAGTGGACCCTCTCTAGAGTCTAGGCTCTCCAATACGGCCGCTGGAAGCTTGCGCCACCTATGGACCGAAACGCGGCTCCGACATCATGCCACTGTGGTGGCGTTGCTGTCGGCGCACGTGCAGACTCTGCACCTGAAGCGAGTATGGTTTCTGCGCACGTGATCCGCCTGACAGACAGCGTATACAGCCATCCAATATAAACTATAGAAAACAAGGTTTGCGCATGGCGTCATCGTTTGTAGACCCCAGCGCCGCCCTAAGTGGCAAATATGCTGATGTTCAACGAGAGACGCCGCAGACGCGTCCACTTTGGCGTCACTAAGTTCTAGCGTCACGTTCGTTGGGAGACGCTCAAAGGTGCGCTGGCGGCGACGCTGACACAAGCTAGGCGGCGCTGAGTGGGTCCGCTGGCCGGGCCTTGACTCTTTTGGTGGAATTGAGTCACCCGTGTGACGTAGGCCACCCTCTCCCTACCCAGGTCCCGCTCGACGGAGAACTACTTGAGAGCCATGGCCGGCGCCGTGGGTTCCAACCCCTGTATACTGCTCCAGCACCTGGAGTTCGACGACTACCACGATGAGTGCACGGCTAGAAACAATGTTCTCAAGAGACTCAACAGCTCACTGCCACCGGGATCGAAACCGCTGTCCATATTCAACTGGCAACAGACGATCAACGTACACAACGTTCTTGTGCGCTCGCTAACCGGGCAGTCTCCAGGCTGACTGCATCGTCCAAAGTGGATGGATATGGAGGGATGCATGGCGGCTGTTCTTTTTGGGTCGGACGGTGATTTGACCCACCTAACCAATAGTATATTGAGCACCAGATTATATAATGTTTTAGCCAATTTTGGTCAGATTTAACATCCATCCATTCCTTGCTTTTAGCCACCATTCCTCTAATCTAGATTTTGTGGGCTTTATTTCTTGAAAATGTGTTTTTTCACCGTCTTCATCGGCGGTGTCAAGTTGCGCTATGCTATTAAAATTTAAAAAAAGATGAGTTAGGTGGTGCATTTATTTTACTCACTTTTTATGTGTGCATGTTCTTTAATAAAAGCTGCAAGATAAAATTGGTCGACGTTTAGGTTTACCATGCTGCAAACATTTTCTGTAGAACTACGGCCGCAGCTAAAGAAACGTCCACGGGCTCCTGCCGCATGACAATGTCGGGTGAGCAAGAAGCGAATGCCCCTGGCTGGAAGTACGGCAGAGGCGTGCAGCCCCCAACGCCGCAATCTCCGAGACGCATATCTGGAATAGCGAGCAAATGCTTTTAAAGTATAAACCGCGTGTAAGTGATTTGGCGAGCGACGAGACAAGCGACGGCGACCCACTTCGCTGTCGCTTGGTCACTCGCGCGACGAGGCCAACCACATGAAAGCGACAGGAGCAAGTGACCAAGGCGTTGAGCGACGTTTTCTACAAATATAAAAACAAAGCGACCGCTAGGAGCGACAGTGAGAAATATCCGTCGCTCGTCGCTGACTCTCGTCGCCGTCGCCGACGCTCGTCTCGTCGCTCGCTAAATCGCTTACATGCGGTTCATCATTAACGCTTCGGCTAGTCGCGCGAGAGCCGCTTGAACTGCCCGTGCCGCAGAGCATGCGAGCTCACCCGCTGTTCAACGAGTTGAGCGAAGATTGTGGAATCGCGGCTACCGGTGCAGCATCTATCACCGTTGCAATCACACAGGAGCGCGTCGCGTTGAAGCGAGCAAACCATAGAGTAATATACACAAGGTAAAGAGCGGACACTGCCATAGGCCCCAGCGGCCCAGATAGACGAGTGACAGGTAGCGCTCCTAGCGGGCGGCATTAAGCATAACTTGATTCCGGTTCCGGTCAAGTTAGTTTCGGTTTCGGTTCTGGCGTTTTTGCTCCGGTTCTCCGGTACCCTTCTCTCCCTCTTTCCTTCCCGCCTCTTCCTCGCTCGGCTCTCGGGAGCTCCTCGACTCCCGAAGCCGCTGTTTTTTTGTGTTTTTTTTTCTAATATTGACGCACTTTTATTTTAAATTTTACGATAGAATCCGTGCAAAATGTGTCACACAATATTTCAATTTACTTTACAAAACAGAGGTGTATTTCTTGTTCTTTTCCTATTGTAAAACATCGAAGTTACACAATCGCCACAGACTCCTGGCTGGTGGAGCATTTTGGGGTCAACAACAGTAAGTGGTTCGAAAACATTTTATTGGACCACATTCAAGTATACATGATTTACTTCAAAAGCTCTGTATGTTTTACACGAAACTGATACTCACAAAAATAAATTAATATGAAGGAGTTCGGCATATCGTACACTTCGTAATAGATTGTTAGCAGAACCAAGTTAACAAAAACTTTCCACAGAGAACATGCTGAATGATCCATTCACTTTCACGCCGACTCGGGCACGGGAAGTAAGTACAGAAATATATAACACATCGCTATCATTACCAGTCATAAGAGTATAATAAGAGTGCGAAGCACACACCGGATAGTACAACTTCCCAATTTCCAGCTAATATTAAAAAATAGCTCAATGTGGCAGTGACTGCCTCAAACTCGACTGCGGGCAAGCCATTACCGAACAATGAGAGCTCTATTCGAAATCTGACAAGATTCAACGTCCTAAACATTCCCCGAAATGAAATTGTTCAGGAAAGAAGAATGGCTTCAGAAAAAGCGGCTAAAAAACTATGGACAGTGGATACAAGTGGATACATTTTCTTTCGAATATTTTTACCCTCTATACACTATTTTCTATAGAAATTCTGTAGAAAGTGAATAAATATTTTTGTTCGTGAGCCGTGATACACATTTGCTGGAAAAAGGGGAAACAAATGTTTGGAGTGCAAGCAGCACCGCCCAATTAATAAGCGCTTTCTAATTTTGGTTTGGCAACCGCCTCTGTTAATACACTATTAACAGTTAAACCTGTCTAGTTGCTTACCAGCCACTGAAGAGTGCAACCGAACTTTGTCCAAATTCCGGTTAAGTAATCGAACATGCCAATTCAAGCGCGTATTCTGCAAAACATTTTTAAAAACTGTTTGTGGCACTCCTCTGAGCAAAGGCTAAAACCACCCAGACCTCAAAGTGTGCGATACAAGGCGGCATAGACTCCTCGAACATGTGCCACACTCTCTATTATTGGAAGAAAGTGATTTTCTAGTTGCTGAATGAAATTAAAGGCAGCCTGTGATCGTACTACTAAGTTCCCGAAGAGTTTTCCTGGCACGTGGTATGCTTCAAGCACAAGAAAGCACTGGTGAGGCCTGGTCAAGTTATCAGATTCATCCCTTAGCAGCTGAGAACAGCCACAGCTGTGGGTAGTGTGTTCTAAGCACAAGCTTGATCAAATAGCCCCACACGTAATAAGTGGACGAGTCATCAATTACGTTAGACCTGATGTCTGATGCCAGCTCAGAAATATCCTCTAGTGGCGGGAAGTTATCGATTGGAAGACATCCCACATTGTCTGAAATTGAACTTCTATAATGCGAAGGTATTGGCAGCTCCTTGAAGAGGTCAGCCTTGTCATCCTCTACGTTTCCATTGTTCGACAGTTTGAACAGTTTCTTTATCACTATGTGTTTTAGTCCGGTGAACTGATGCAGTTTCGGGTTTGTGTTGCAGCCCAGCATTTGTCGTATATAGCTCCAAAAGGTTTTTCAAGTGGGTCTTGCTGCAGGCGTCGTGTAAGTAAGAACTTAAAGTCATGGCTGTTTAAAAGCTCATTTCAGAGCATGAGGACACTTTTTATAGTAACTTGCCACCCTATGATGGCTTGTGGCTGTCTCCTACTTTGGAACTCCCATGCTGAAATCCATCCGAGTTGCTGGTGAAGGAAATCTAGTATTTCAGATTCTCCCTTCAGAATGGCATGACGCAGCTTCTGCCCTGTCTTCTTGAATTGTGAGCTATTCAGACAATCAAAAAGTATGTACATCCTATCACAGAAATAGGCTGTAGCCATGGCTGCCTCATGAAGCTCCTTGGCATAAACAAGAAATGTGATTGCAAGAAAGAGTGAAAATTGGGTTGTGGGGATATTTATACAGCGTGTAGTTGGTCAGCCATTTGAAGTTGCGACGAGTCACTCGCTGTAGATGAGCAATTTAGCCAGTGCAGTACAACCGCTAGCCTGGGGTCTTTAACGTGCACCACGCAGTAGTGATACACGACCGCACGCCGGTACGATGCTCATCCAGATCGAAACGGGCAGGGGTGGGGCTTGAGCCCAGGATCCCTGGGTTCTGCAGCGCGAGCTTTCGCTCCACGCGCGTCGAGCTGGGTGTGCGCTTTAGCCCACTCGGCCACCGATCCCCCCAAGAAAGAGTGAGGCACTCAGTACCTGTGCGGCACGATTTACTTCCATGTTACTGAAAGGTTTTTGAAAAATGTATCTCAGTAAGTTTCGGTGCCAATTGCAAGCTCATCTCACGGGTAGAAGGATAAAGTTCAACAATATAGGACGACTCAATGACCTCATTTCCAATGCAAAGTTTTTGTGCTTAGAGATTGCTCTTGGTTGTTTTGGGGAGGTGCTGAACATCAAAGATAAAGTAAACATACTCGTTGTCAACTTACAAAAAATGGCTTATCAACACACACACAGTTGGTTGGCCAAGCTTACGTTTGAAGCCCCCTAATCACAGACCAACAGCCTTTACTGTGAAGCCAGCAGTCTTTAGCTCCCGAATGAGAGAACTGAGGAGACTGCGTTTAACAGAAGACGTTGTTGGAGTGTGCAAAACAGCAGGCACGTAGCCGGGGGGGGGGGGGGCATTGGGCCTGGCCTTTTTGCAATCTTCTATTTTGCTGGGGCCTCCTCTCCCCCTCCCCCTCATACAGCATTTTGTCATAAGCGCCCCCCCCCCCCCCGAAACAAAATCCTGGCTACGTCCCTGCCCAACAGTGTATACAAGGGGCTAAGCCCACCCCACCTCCTGAAACTTACAGAAAGCACAACAACCAAGGCTCTATCTGCAATGTTAGGGATAGGTTCAACACCGTCATCTGTAAACCCATGCACAATTTTGCGTGCAGTGTAGTGAGTTAAGTTATTTTTCAAAACAATCTCATCGAAAATCAAGATGCCCACACAATCAAGAGCAGACTGACAGCCCGGCGGAAACAACAGCACTAACTCAAACCGATCGGCTCCACAAATTCCCGCCGAGCATGCGAGCACGCGGGCGGTTATGCGTCACCTTGATTGATGCAAAGTCGACCGAATATGATGCAGCAAAAAGCACAGACGGACGGCACGCATGGCACGGACGGGCAGAGGCCATGCAGAATGATGCAGAGGCGACGGCGTGCAGGCGGGCAGGCCATAGAGTAATCTACACAAGGTAAAGAGCGGACACTGCCGTAGGCCCCAGCGTCCCGTATAACAACTAGCGCGCCAAACGGTCGATGAGAAAAGCTCACTCTTGATTCCGGTTCCGGTGGTTTCAGTTTCGGTTTCGTTTCCGGCGCTTTTTTTGCCGAGCTTGCTGTCGCGCGGCTTCTCTTACTTGATGGCACAAATGCTTCTGATTAGAGGCTTCACACCACGAAAGAGCAAAAATGATTGTCTTTACTGCTGTGAAATATTAAGATATCTATTCTTGTCATACTGCTTCCGTTTGTTTACGTGTTTACGAAGTATTTTCAGGCAACAACAAAAAGTGCTTCAGAATGATTTATTTTGAGGTCAATCATAAACAGACTTGAACAATTCAGAATCGCGAAGTATTCTTCATGAGGGCACACACATTCATATCAAGAAGAAACGTTACAAAAGTCCCACATTTACCATAGCATTTACCAACACTCCAAACCAGAACTTTCCAGTGATGCTAAACGGTTTGATTGAATTAATCATTGGTCGTCAGAATGCTGTGCAGTTTCTGTAATGTGGACATGTGGCCATAGCTATCATTAACAAGTACTGTAAGCGATTTTATTGTTGCGAGCTCGACATTTAGTGATGTGCCAGTTTCGGGAATATTTCGCGGGCACAAACTTTCACCACCATGAGTGACATTGCATGTATTCATGTCCATAAGGCAACTTATTCACGTTACCAATTTCTTGTGAACTTGATCAAATCGCGATATTTGCGAAAATTAGGTCCACGCGAAGATTAGGTCGTTTACGCTATTAGAGCACAGCCTAGACTGCACAGAATTCAAAGAAGCAGATTCAATGTCAATACACAGTACACTATTTGGAGTAGCCTAACACTTCTCGTAGGCTAACAAAAAGGACCTCATACAGACCCAGGGAATATTCAACATTCCCATCCATATTCAACACAATGAGTGTACAGCAGAAAATATAGCAATGCTAGTTCAGGGCCTGTGGGAAATTACAGCAAGAACAGGCAGCTAAGGTCAAACCACCTAACAGTGTTAGGTAATAAAAATATACAAAAAATCTGTTACCAAAGTAATCACACAACATTTGGTCAATATACAAGGCACATTGATTAAAACATTAACATAACGGACATGTTTGGCATATACTCCACGCACGCACCCATCAAAGATCACTTTGCTACAAAACGTCCTCATCCTGTATATAAAAAGACTATTCTTTACATGCGATGATATGAGGTGAAATACCTCTTCAGAAACATGAGGCCGAATTATTTCCAGAGCTTGAGAAGCTGTCTGAGGCGTCTTCAGCTGCTGTTTCCGCAGTCTGGCTATCGTCTTTCTGTAGCTGGAAATTCTCGCCTGGAGTCGCTTGATAACGTCCTCGGGCCTTTTCGTGAGCTTGCGGCAAACAGGTGCAGGATGGCTTGGACCAGCTATAAAAATGGCAACAAGTCAGTGAGATTGAAAACAGTTGCAATAAGTGCGATACGATTTAACCAGTACAAGCACCACTAACCAGTAGCATACCAGGTAAGGTGTGGAGTGAAGCCTGAACTTTCTTCTTGTGCTTTACCATTTAAGCACTGTCAAAGCCAGTGAAACTTCTGACCACCAATTACGTTATTCTTTTACTAGTCATGTAAAATGTTCTGTACTAAATATCTTCACGTAAAATCCTTAATAACCTTGCAAGTTCGAAAGGCTGAAATAGCATGAAAAACGCAAAACAGCCATGAAGAATTCTCTTGAAACCTCCGCTTGATATGTGTGTTTCAGTTTCCCACACCTCCCCAGTCATTAGTAATACAAATGGTTAGATCGGTATGCCACACACACGAAGCAAAGACTATAGCTTATAAAGAGACCTAGAATTCTTTAAACTGATCCTTCTGGGACAGATATGTATTATCTACTGGCTATAGAGGTTCACACAAATATGTTTCAAAAAGTGGCGAAAGCAAAATGGGACACTTACAGTGTTGACCTGGACCACAGTGGCCAGCGAAAAGACCAGAAGAGCTGGTTGCCTGAGTGGGACCTGGAAGAGTGCGCATATTAGGCACAGGCTGGTGCTTTAAAATAACTCTATATTACCGAGTGCTGCAGAGTGCATTACTGCGGAGCTGCATGGGAGTGGTGAATTCTGCAGTCTGTCGGGCTCTGCCTGGTCTGGAAAGGTTTCATTATTAGACACAGAAGTGCACCATGACGAGATAACCTCTTACCAAGCACAGCACGGCTCGCTGCGACGGAGCTGCACTGGAGTGAAGGGCCAGATGAGCTGGTTGCCTGAGTGGAACCTGGAAGAATGGGCTTATTAGCCTACATAGAGAAGTTACTCATACCTTTGTGTATATGAGGGAAACACATTATTACAATCACCTATTGCAGATGCCCAGTTTATGGAATATATATGGAATATATATTGTTTTTCAATGTGTTAAATGTACACTTTGGAACAAAATGTCAGATGCCAATCTGCAACCCTCTCTTCGACATTTTGGCTCCGCTTGCAAGCGATGGGGACATATTTTTATTTGGCAGGTTTGCTTTGGATGTCTCAACGCACACAGACAAATTTGGGTTCCTGCTCCAGAGTAGTGCAAAAGTAGCTCAACTAAGAAATCATGGTTTTTGCGCGAGAGGACGAACACAAGGGAGTACAACAAGCACAAGCGCGCTTGTGCTTGTGCTTGTTGTCCTCCCTTGTGTTTGTCCTTTCGCACAAAAAACATGATTTCTAACGTTCACCAACTCGCCTAACAACAGGTCATTTTATAGCTAATTAACAGCAGGTGCACAATCACATTTCTTTAGGAAAAGACAGTATCAGTATAGAGCAATATTCACCCCACCATGAAGCAGCGCTTTTATAACTCAAATTTAGAGCCACATTATAAAAACACGAAAATTCACCCCACCATGAAGCACCACCTTTATAACCCCAATTTAGAGCCACATTAAAAACGATACATTCAAGCTATGTGTGAGACAAATCAAGGGCTGCTTCTTTTCCTTAACAATTTTGTCTTATAAGATTAATTTGTCAGTTTTTATCTTCAAAGACAAAGTGGTAATTCAGTACTAAAATTAGTATAACTGACCTGAGATCGCTTAGCCCAAATCCCCACATTACAGTTAAGGCATCCAGTCAACTTTAGCGCTTGATTTAAAAGCGCATTCTAGTATTTAATTATATTGTGAAGAAAAACAAATTATTGGGATTTTTTTATATGCTCAAGTATGCAAATGATTCCAAGGAACTATTGACAAGAAGGAGCTCACGCCAACCTACCTTGCGTCACGTGGGATTCGGAAAACTTTGTGCCGGGTTTCTTGTGCGTTTTACCGTTGTTTTTGCACCATGCGACACAGCAGTAGCTACCGTAGTAGCAACCGGAGGGCATCTGAGAAAGAAAAAAATGTAAGATATAAACACAAATATTCGTAGCTCTTAGTACGATAGCGCAGCCCATGTAACAATAACAACACACACGGGAAAAGCCGGCTGCTGTCTGAGGTTTATTTCGCAGCGTCTGTTGGACCTCTGAGCATGCAAATAACGGGTAAAACAAACGGACACGATACAGTTCGCTTTTTTCTCTTGCCCTTGTCTGCGCACGCTGTGTTTTGCTCGCGACTAAGCAATAACAAAGAAATGAGAAAACGTCTTACCTTCGGAAGAAACCTGTTAGGCGCAGACAATATCCACGTTGTGCTCAAATTCTGCTCGCTGTGCTCACACACAAAACGCGTTGACAGGTGTCAGGCACGCATCACGCCGTCCACGCACGCGTCCGTCCGTCCGTCCGTCCCGTTCCAGCCACACCAGCCGCTTTCTCAGAGCAACTAAGGAACCGGAACTGGCCCGTACATCACGTGATCTTCTTAACGTAGTAAACAAAAACTATTTCACCCTTTATGATACTTGCAACAATTTTAAGTATGATAAAATTAAAACTTGAGTATTTATTTATAACAAACCTCACGAAATATTTTCATTCTTTGGCACACTGGCACCACTTAGCGGTCGGTGAGAAAACTAAACGCTCGGCCGCGAAACGGCTCGAGTGGCCACTCTTTCCCTCGTGTAGATTACTCTATGGGCAGGCCATGGCAGGCGCCATTCATCACGTGGTTTTTGTGAAGTATTTGATTAACACTATTTAGTCGTTCTAAGTACTTTAAATAATTCTAAAGCATAACAATCTAAAAAATAAATACTTTTTGGAGAGAGAGCTCTAATTAATATTAACCAAAAACAGAAAAGCGCCACGTAGCGGAGGGCATTAAACGCACTATCTGGGCCGCGAATCGGCTTCAGTGTCCTCTCTTTGCGTTTACTACATTACTCTATGACTGCGGCTCGCCACGCGGAGCCCCTTATGTACTACATGCGTGGGCTTCTGGAATAATCGGCCCAAAAGGTTCGGCGCGTAGAACTTTCTGACCTCGAACAAGCAACACGGTTCTCGAATTTACCAGAACATTACATTAGATGTCAACGAAAATGGCGTCCCCGCGGCCAGGAATCGAACCCTGGCTTTTCGCGTGGGAGGCCGGCGCTATAACCGTTAGGCCACGCGCGCGCTGCCTACTTGGCAACCTGCGCGCGCAGCAGTATTCTACGACTTCACGGAGTTCTGTGCATGTTGGCTCTACGTATTCTAGAGCTCTAAGAACCGCTCTGGTGTCTGCTTGTTCTGGAGTGTTTGCAATAGAAAGACGGGCTGAAGTTTGACCTGTATTGTGTGATACGCCGTAATAGGTATTTGGTCCTCACAGAAGCGCCCATGTAGATACTGACGGTTTCCGGGTTTTCGAGTTGTTGGACTTCTTTATTTTGACCTGCAGCTAACCTCTTGCGTCGTTCTTGGTCCTTAGGTCCCATGTTTCGTGGGATGGGGCTTTTCGGGATTACGTTGGTGAGGTTCCATGAAGGGGTTTCTTCGGAAAGATAAAAAAATGGTCCATAGGTCGGTTCATTAGCTTTAGAATGGCCCGCCCCTGGGTTGCATGTTTGAGCCGCGCTTGGTGCAGGTCAATCTGCGAGGCCAAGTTGTGATAGAATTCCGGGAAGGAGACGAATTATCGAAGTTGTTTCTAATTTCGTGAATTTGGGTACGTTCTGCGTCGTTAAGTAGTATTTCAAGTCGAGCTCAAGGTCATTTGTTGAAACTGTAGAAGCGAATGCCGTACACCACTCTTAAGGTAAGCACCGATCGCATGAGAAGTTTGGCGACGTATCTTCCCACGCCCTCCATGCGGTGGGCACTTCTACATATTAGTTGTACTCCTTGCTTCGATGTTTTGTGATTGCTTTTAGCCCCAATACCGGACCGTTATTAATATTAAAGTATACTCCAAGAATTCTAAGTTCTTCAATTCTCTCGATTGTTTTTCATGGCATGTGAGCTGGAGAGCTTTCGTTGCGTGGTTTCTTCTCGTCAGCATATACTTCGTCTTTTCTGGTGATGGTTGGAGACCGACGTCTCTTAGATAATCTTCGATCGTGCCAAGTCCTTTTTTTAGGAAAATATGTGACAGCTTTGTGGGTCCGATGTTAGCTTATAAAGTGACGTCATCAGCGTGTACTGTAAAGTGTACAACTGCGATGTTTGCAGTTTCCATTACGAGGTTAAAGAGAACCGGCGTCAGCACTGAACCCCGTTGGACGCCGATGTTGCTGCCACGCTCATGATATTTTCTGTTGCCGACTTTGATGCCGTATCTTTGAGGAAAGTGTTGACAAAAGCAAGGAGTCTTCCTTGTATGCCTAGTTTATGAAGAGAGCGCATCACCGCTGGGTGGTGTCGTGCAGACATGCTTTACTAATGGCCAATGTTAACAGGGTGCGTATTTTGTTGACGCGTGGGTCTAAGTTGGCTACGCCTTGATAAATCAGGCGTATCTCGCCATCCCTTCCTATGCTCCCATTTCTCCTAGGATGCCCTCCCTTCCCTTTCCTAACTCTCCCTCTTCCTGGTCACCTGACACAACCATTCAACTTCCCCGCTAAACTGAGAGGAGAAATTTTCGTCACGTGACACAACACTTCCCTCTTTCCATTCCACTGTCCTACCTTCACTTCCTCCCTCTCCCAATTTTTCTTCTCGCCCTCCGACAGTGCACTTCTTCCACTCCCTATCTGTTCCTCCTCCTCCCCTCTCTCTCACGCCCTCCTCTCTTCCTCTTCTTTTATCCTCTTTACCGCTCCCCAAGAATCCTACAGCTCCCTTTCACTCTTTCCTCACTTGCATTCCTTCCCCCAATCTCTCTTTGGTCACGTATCTCAAGAATTTATCAAAATGTAAGTTCTTCACTCTCGGAACGACTGTCTAATGTCTTCCAATCAAATGAGATGATCGCTCCCATATACTGCATTTCATGTATTATATGAATTTGCAGATGAATGTAGCTTCCATTTTTTTATTAGCTGAATTAATTATTTGTCTTAATCTAAACCCTGTTGGTTATTGGATTTCTCCGTGTCTCTGGACTCAAAGAATAATGTTTCTTGAAGAACTTACCTGAATACTTTTGCTTGGGATAATCACATTTTTGTTTCAGTTTATGAACAACATGTTCAATATCTTGAATGTCTGCCCGCCATTGTGAAGGACCGTAATAGTCCCGATAATAGCGATAGCGTCGGACTAATGGAAATCATTTAAGATATAGCAGTTAATTGTCGCTATGAAAAGAAACGTTTTATTCTTCAATGGATTGGACAGGTGTCCCAGTGGTGATGCGTGGGCCCGAATGTCCACTTGTCCGGATGACCGTCGTGTTGTTGATGCTTGAAGCCACTGGTGCTCCATTGGAAAGGAGGCACGGAACCGTCTGCCGTATATGTTGGCCCGTTTATGGCTACAAATTCCAGCTTTTTAAACATGGCGTAATTGGTAATCTGAAAAAAAGAAAAAAACAACAGCACTGCCGTTTCGTTTTCTGAACGTCCAAGTGATTTTATTACGTGTAACGCGGAGGATGGGGTTTCTTTAGTAGGCGTGTAATATGTCCGGAGTTAAGGCGCTCTCTCCGAAATGAATCAAACTTCGTGAGTGGCCTTTCGGGACTTTCCTTTAGTTCGAACACTCAAGAGTTTTACTCGCACTACTACAGCTCGCTGCCAAAGAGCACTAGTAACAACGAGATTTGACTGAAACAAATGTCAAAGTCGCGTTCATGCCTTTGGCGGTTTTCCAGATATTTTTAGATGCGGAGCATCTCTTGCTCGGGTCTATGTCCCGCGGCGTCGTAGTCCGCACCCACACTACGCACGCGCAACTCTCCTCCTTCCCTCTCTCCAACAGCTGCGCGTTACTCTCTCCACTCTCTCTCTCTACCAGCCGCGTGCACTGCGCGTGCGTTCAATTGTACTCACACCGCGCGCGCACGCGAACTCTCCTCCTCTAGTCTCCTCTCCTTCAAGTGTGAAAAAAAATAAACGGCGAGCGGCGAGCGTTCCAAGTTTCTCTGCCGCGAGCCGCGACGAAGGCTCGCGTAGGGGGTAACGCTAGGGCAGTCGATGGCGCCATCTCTCGACGTCAGCACGCAACTGACTCTTTCCTCGGAACCAACACGATGCTCCGCATCACCCCATGGTTCCCCTCGGGAAGATGGTGTAATTTTTTGTTCTTTATAAAATGGAAAATTCTGAAAAGCAAAAGTGTAGGCAATAAAAATACGCTGGTGTCTCTATATTGGTGTATTAATTTTAATTGCAGATGGGTGACTCTTAAGTATGTAGAAATCCTGCTTAATAATTAAGGTGCTTTTTTGTTAGAAAAGAAGATCTTTTCAGAGTTGCGTCGGCTTTTTGTTTTTAACTTCGTATGTTGGTGTCGGCGTTTTGATGGGAGCATTTGCGGGGCATCGCGGCCGAGGGGTGAGAGTTTCCCCCTAGTCGTTAAGAAACGTCTCGGGTTTCGGGAGAACCCGCGCTTGGAGCTGCTTGTGGCGTTTAACCGAGTGTGCCTGTGTATAGAGGGTTTCGCCGCTTAGTGTCAGATTGTCGCTTTTTACCCGATGTAATAATTTAGCTGTTGGCGCCAACCAGACTGGGAAAAACGCAAGAAACGACTCTAGAAGGAATTTTGGTTTTGGCGGTTGGAGCGCCAGGCTGACAGCTGGCCGACTATTGGGTAACAGTGTACCACGTGGGAGTGGTGGAGTTTGAAGGAATTGGTTGGTCCCTGACAGGAAAGGAGGCCCATACTAGTCTACAAAAGGACTGCCGAGGGGAATCTCGGGGGATTGGCTTCGATTCGATTTTGGGAGACTGGGGACAAAAGTATGGGGTTTAACTTTGGGATTTTAACTCACTGTTGAGTTGTTTTGGTGCATAATAAACGTGGCCACACTGGCTACTGTAAAGCCAACAAACGTCGCGATGTGTT
The DNA here is from genome assembly GCA_037355805.1 of Ixodes ricinus. Lineage (NCBI taxonomy): Eukaryota > Metazoa > Arthropoda > Arachnida > Ixodida > Ixodidae > Ixodes > Ixodes ricinus. The sequence continues at coordinate 37,757 of JAZHYW010009567.1, forward strand.
CAACGGGATCGAACAACTTTCAGTTTTTTTTTATTATCAACTTTTTGGGGTCTGTCATCAGGCGAACACCATAATCGGTCTTCACCATCCGGACCAGGACGCCCACCTTTACACGAGGTCGAAGGAAGTTGATTGTGATTCTTCCCGATTTGTTCGTTTTGGAAGGGTACGAACAAAACGTTTATATACACTTTCCCACAGCCAAGTTACACAACCGTGAATGCACGACGACGGCCTGTGAAAGTTCGAAGTAATTTTATGACCGTAATTCGTATGCATAGAGAAGTTAGGATTTGAAAATATAGGGTGCGTAGACGTTTATGTCAAGACCATGGATTTGCTTCAGAAATAACTTACATGTGTGAGCTAACATACACTTAAATGAGTGGAAGTGCTAGTCCCGCACTCAGCAGCCCCACCCCTTCACACAGACGCACCAGGATTCGCAATGAAAAAATTCTGTCCCCAGCCTTTAACTGCATGACCAAGTTAGTGTAGATTTTTAAATTTACAAATTATAATTTATAAATTTACAAATTATAATTTATAATTTAAAAAATTAAACACCTGACAAGTGGTTTATAATATATAACCCCCTGTCAGCTGTCCGCATGTAACCGCTCAGCTTACCTCAGTCGATAGGCTATCTATCTTGTAATCACTTGGTCCCTGGATCAAACCCCGTCGGTAGAATTTATTGCTACCTAAAACCGGGGCTCCGGTGTCAATTCGAACGTTTTCAACTACATATTTCCTTAAAAAGCAAACAAAATTTAACATAGCGAAGAGAATAAATTTCCTAAAATGTTTTACATAATTCTTAATCTTAGAGATACAATATAACCGAATCCGTAACTAACCAGCAACTTTACTGGTCCACCATCTTGTTGTGACATAAGATGTTATAAAAACATCAGCAAACGTTCAGCTTGAGCACGTTTTGCTCAGAGTCAGAAGCAGTCAGAAGGCCATAGTGGTCGTTCGTGTGAAATAACAACGATTCATCGCGCTATCCTTAGTGCAATGGCCTGCAAATGCTTCAGAATGGTTAGCTCAAGATGGGAGACCATTTGCCTTTCGCATTCAATCAGCCGGCATTGCCTCCCAGGGCACCTCTCGTGGGGGCTGCATTCGCGATCCGCCGACACGAGGACCAAGAAGCTGCAGTGAAGCACAATGGCATGGAAGGTTTTATTTTCTGGCAAGGTGTTTACTGTTTTCTAGCACGACGCGAACGCCCCGAGCCAGCGTTCGCGTTAGACGGCCCGGGCCCACTTCCGTCGCAAAGACTTCTCGGTCGGAAAGGGAACCAATAAGATGTCACCCCGCTGTGTTTCTTCGTAATGTTATTGCACCCCACAGTCCATCACTAATTCCCCGAACCCTCCACTGAATTCCTCAAACAAACTAAACCAGAGGCAATTCGCGAAAGCACAGCGCTCACTATCACCACAACGCACAACGCCGTGGAGTAGGCATCGTCGTCTGCTCTAAAATACATGTGATGTCACGAGTTCCCTTGCTTATTGTTTCCAGCAGGACAGCAGCAAGGGATTCGATGGTGTACGCCTAAGCTTCCAAATTTATTTTATCGAAAATGAAAAATGAATATCTTGTTGAAATGTGCCGTAGATCTTCTCAAAGGTAAATATTTGGTACACGGAGAAAATTATATAAATGAATCGCCATCTACATTTCGCCGAAGCTCTATTGTAAAATTGTCTCTGTAGGGCCTAAAAGCTTTATATGAAGCTGACATAGGTGTAGTGGTTCAGCTTTACAGCCGAGCGTGATGACCTTTAATATAAAAAAGCATATCGAAATCTCCTGAAAAATTGGTGAGATCGGCCGCCTTAAAATTGCCGTTCACAGTAGAAAAAACACAGGAAGGAGCGCTACACTTTTTAGACGTAATCTTACAAGTTAGAGATGGATTAAGTTGGGAGTACAATAAATTATCGAAACAACAGTTCTTTAGAAACGGAGGCGTCGTTCAAATATCTTCAAAGTCGCAGTATATAAACATTAGCACATAAGCAGTCAAGTCTGCTGGAAATGCTCTAGACAGGTCGTGCATCCATTAAATGAATCAGGCGTTACAGAGGCACTGGAAGAGACTGGAAGATGCGGGCTATCAAGATGCGCTCATAAAAATGCAAATGTCCATACAATTCAAGAAAGTGAAGAGAGACCATGCTCCAAAGAACCGGAGAACGGTAATACCGTATTTGCATAACATCTTACACAACTTAGAGGCTTGTGCAAAAAGGTAAGGTGTCGACTGGGTTTTCACTTCGGATTTTAAGTTGAGTAAATTGGCACCCTTTCAGACCGGTCAGGGTATAGGTAAAAACAGCACCTCGAAAAGTCGGTCTCTTGCGGAATTGGGGAAGCGTATGGGATGCCGGTGGCTGGTGGGTTTATATATGTAGGCCTAACGCCAAGATGTATTAATAACAGATTAATAGAGCACAAATGTGACGTACATAACAAAGTTTCGAATAAGCAATTAGCTAGACATATTCACCAATGTAACAATAATACCGTTGATTCTCCAAGAAGGGAAGTGCTCAGCAGATAGACTAATGACATAAAACCCGAAGTGAAAGAAGCACTTAGGATAAACATGTGAGGCAATCGCATCAGTCAGAGCCTCAAATGCAACTCGGAAACCAGTCAAAAATGTTCCTGAGATTGTAACTAAATTTGCATGACTGTTTTATTTTTGTTTGTTTTTATTGGATCGTTGTGTTTGTTTTAATCTAAAAAGTACACTTTTTCGTTTTTGCACCGTCTCCGTGAAAAAAGGAACCCGCGATCGAAAGCGTCATTTCTTCTCTTTTGTGTTTATATGTGTTTCACAAGGGTTAATTTTGTTGAATTGTTTCGGTCCGGTTCCCTCCTGCGCCTATCTCTCGTGTCTTCTGCTGAAAGTACTGGCCTAGAATTGGGGTCACTCTGAAACGAAGTTTTTTTGTTTTTTTGCACCCGTTGTATGCGGGAAGCTCGGCGATCTCAAATGACATGTCATTATTATTCCTTTGTGTATCCGTATGTCAAATGACTTGTTTCGTTTGAACTGTTTCGGTCAAGGTTCCCTCCTGGGACTACTGTTTGGGCTCTGCCTTTTTATGTTCGGAACGAATTGACTTAGATTTTGAGTCAACTTGAAAACAAAGTGTGTCTGTGGGTGTTTTAGGTTGTGGATGACCCTGAGAGGAGGGTATAAAAGCGTTATATGAAATAAATGTTGCTATCTGAGTATGTGACGTTTGTCTGTCTTATTTCTTGAGTCTCTTCTAAAATATCTTAAATTTTCGTTCCAAGTCTCAAGGTCAAAACATCATGATAAATGCGCACCAACTCGCCTGCACATAGATCATTCTTTTTCACAGTATACGCACAGTCTGTGTGGTGACGTTGAATCTACATATTTGCACACATATGACCACCTCCATATATCCTAAGACGGGGCCTACGAAACCACAGCGCAAGAGATATGATAGGCATCGGCAGAGTATTAAAGAAATTGCAAGAGCTTAGAAATCTTAAAATATAGGAGGTAAAACTGTGTCAACTGATTGCATTTTGGGTAGAAAAATGGCATAGCTAGTGCGAAAAAACAAACTGGTATACAAAAACGCGAACACACACAAACGCGAACACACCTCTCTAAATTGCTCACCAGCTAATATTCGCTGAGAAGTGTTAGGTGATATTACCCACCTTCATATCGGTGCCTCCGACGGCCTTTCGTTTGACCCCTGGCAAGCCGGTGCTCAATCTTGCACTCAACAAGTCGAACCGCGCAGAAATGGCACTGACGGGGTTGTATTTCTGCGTGCAGTTGCACCTCGACACCGGATCGTGGGTGTAATCATTGTACCTTGTGAAATGAAAGACATACGTTTACGATGCATCCAAAGTGAATATATGCGAAGAAATCTGTCGTTTGCATGATTATTTGTCTAGAATAGTTGCGATACGGCGATTGAGTGCTTGCTAGAGAGAGAAGTCACTCCTGAATCCTGATGGACCAACCTCAACTTTCGACACAGATCTATTGTTGTTGTGGTTTTTCTTTTTGTCTAGTTTGTAGCGACGTTACCGAAGCTAACGGAAATTGTTCTTTCAGAATGATGTGAATAAGAAGGCGTAAGATGTCACCCCAAAAAAGTGGGAGCTCAATAATTTGGTACAGAGAAACGCGTTCTTGTCGACGTTTAAAGTAGATGATTCCCCACATCAAACTAGACTACATATATACGCGTCAGAATATATAGAACCAAATCGCATTCGCATTTAAACACTCTTTGCGATTCAGGAATTTGATGTCGGAGGGAAGCGCCTAGTAATTCTAATGCAGTACTGGGCAGGACACCAGCAGACGGAGAGACAATGTTCCCGGCTACGCACACTGAACTGCGATGATTCTGTACTTAAAAGACCAAAATAAAATGATTATATAACTTAGACTTTCCATGAAGGCAGCTTACCTCATGAGGTTTGTCATGGTGACAAGACCTTTGACCTTGCCCTGCTCCCTCCTAAAAATTTGTGCGCGGGGAGACATATCATGGCTGTAATAATTTCCATATTTCTTGACCATATCTGGTTGACCACTGATGTTGAAGATAGCTGGGAAGAAACTGAAATGTCGTAGACGTAAGTAGGTAAGTGAGGTATGTAATAGTGAACGAAGTAAATGAACAAAATTGGAACGAAATTGAATTACGCGGAGTACGGCCGCGTAAAGGGCGCGCACACGTCTTTCGTCTGCTGGGGTCAGGCTTTTATAAAGCCTGAAATGATTTTTAACGCTACCCCCAATACCAAACTTTTGTCCGTCCGTCCGTCCGCCCGTGCATTTCTCGCTAAATGTAGCGGGGAAATTGATGTCACGTGACCGATACATGAATTCGGTTTCCCGCTAACTTTAGCGGGACATGTGATGTCCCATGACCTGACGTCACGGGACACACAGACCAATTTAGTTTCCCTGCCAAATATAGCAGACGAATAGACGTCACAGGACATATATGCCAATTCAGTTTTCCCGCCAAATTTGGTGGGACAATTCATGTCACGTGACCTATGCAGCAATTCAGTTGCCCGCTGAATTTGGCGGAAAAATTGATGTCGCATGACCTGACGTCACATGACCTGTACACCGATTCGATTTCCTCGCTAAATATTGTGGTGAAATTCACGTCACGCAACCTGACGTCACGTTACCTATACAACAATTAAGTGTCCCCGCTAAATTTGGCGGGGAAATTGACGTTATATAACCTGACGACACGTGAACTATACACCAATGTAGTTTCTCCGCTAAATTTATTTGAACATTGAAAATTCAAAGTCCTATAATCCATTTATGCATTACAGAACTTCAAAACTAATAATCTCTGCTTTTCTTTTTCTCGCGTCATCGTCATCTGGCTGTTTGAAAGCAAAAAAAAAATACAATATTTTTTTAAACAGCGTAATTCAGACAAGCATGTAAAAAAAACAATTTTTCCTCGAGAAAAAAAAATTTAGAGCAATATTTATTGCGTGAGACTGATTTTAGTTTGCGGCAATTTCGTCCGTTTTAAATCGCGCGCCATAAAGTTGGTGTTCCGTGATGTTTAGCCCCGATTGGCTGCTATACTTCTCATTAGCTAAGAGTTTGATTGACAGCTTAGATCTTGGTTGCTAAAACCTTTGTTGGGTGTGTTGAGATAAGAACGGTCATGGTGGTGTCATGCGTATTTTTTGTTTTTAATTAAGTTTTTATATGATGTAGCGAAACCTGTCCACACAACGGGACAGAGCTTACTTTTGCAAGATACTTCCTTGTATTCGTGAAAAAAATCGCATTCGAGAGGAGGTTGAAAAAACGTTTTTCCCAACTGCGCGATGACGCAAATTTGAACGCCGTTGGAATAAAGAATACAACTTTCTATACCATTGAAATTTTTACGCTTAATGCACGCATACTTTTCTGCCAGAAATCGTTAAATTTAAATAATATAAGCGTATATATCAAGCGAAATAAAATGCCAAACTTGGCTTCTGGAGCAATTCTTGCATAATGAGGCATTTTTCGGCGAATTTTTAAGGCGCTTTAAATGTGTATAATAAAGCTGAAAGTTTTTGAGTCGAGTGTTACTTGCTTTGTAAACTTTTAACAAAATAATTAGCGTTATACTGTTGAAAGTGTTTTCTGCATTGCGCCCGGAAATGTCGTCAAAATGGAAAAAGTCAAAGTTTTACGATTTTTGTGCGACAATTAAAAAGAAATAATCATTCTCGATTTTCTTTTTGCTCCCCCCCCCCCCTTCCCCTGTGGCACAAAGTGGGGCCGAAGGTTACACCCGCGCGCACAGAGGCGATCGTATCTCACCGACTCGCGGCGGCGATACGCGACACCGGCGGCGTCCCTGCGCGGTGTAAACATAACCGGCCGAGCATGTGGCGATGGTAAACAAACACCAATGTCATTCCTCGCGCGGTGGCAGAACAGCCCCTCCCCACGGAAGAACAGACAAAGAGAAGGGAAAGGAAAGGGGGGGGGGGGGGGCAAGGACTCCTGGAGAGTTTTGCCGGTGCTAGCCGACCGTACGAAGGAGTGTACGAAACATGTTTGATGCATGGGTCTGTAGTTGTGTCCGCACCAGAGCACATTGAGGATTTTCCGCCTATAGTCCAAAACAGCATCTTTACGCGCGGAGCTATGCCGCTATTTGCGACAATCTAACTCATGACTCGGCGCATGCATGCTTAGCCTTGTCAAAAATTATGTCACACCTCGAGGACAACACATCAATCTACTCTCGCCTCACTTACGATAGCGATGGAGCGGCCGCTCATTTTAAGAACCGGTACCAATTTCATGAGTTGAGGTGCAGTGAACTCCAGACGACGAAGTGGATCTTTTCTACAGCAGGGCATGGCAAGAATGCATGCGACGGGGTAGGGGACTTGTAAAACACCAAGCCACCCCGCAAAATTTTCGGGCGCCTGCCACTGACGACATACAAGGTGTGAGTGGGTTTGTACGGGCACTGGAAGGAAAATGAAAAACGTCTCCTTGCTCTACATTGTGGATGGCGAGCTTGAGGCATTTCGACAACGAAAAAACTGGAGTGGAAGGATTCCAAGATTGTGCCTAGAATCCAGTCGCTTCAGATGTGGAAACATTAAAAATCAGATCAGGAGAATTCCTTGTACGTGGCAAGCAGCGCGGACTCTGAGCGGAAGAAGCCCTGAGTCTCTTGAACGTGTTCTAGTAGATTGCTTGTGTCACCAAATCCGGCTGCGCCCGGATATATTAAAGACTCCTCTCGTCAAATTTCCCGGAGACCGACCCAGGCGTACATCACAGTTTACAAATTCCTATGCCCTTCAATATAAACAAGACCCCGCGGGACAAACGGTTCAAAGGCCTTCCTGCACCTGGTTTGATATATCGCGCTTACAACCACGCTCTTTTTGTCTCGTACGATATGCTACCTGTGTGAACACGAAGTCTGCTCTGGACTTGGAGCCGTGAGATTCGATCTGCGAAAAAGCGGATCGAGCCCGGGAAAAGCGACGGTGGCGGGCCATGTCTGTGCTGGGGAAGCCTTCGCAAGAAGTGTGCATGTGCGTGTGCGTGTGTGTGTGTGTGGCTGGCCTCATCGAGCTGCCCACTAGCCCACCGTGGAATCCACCGGTACCACCCCCTTCGGACAATGCAAGGGAAGAGGCCGTCACTCCCGGACAGTGACAGATTAGACACGATCCCTCCACCCGCTAGCTCCTCAGTATTGCCATCTGGTTGGTAGTGATTCAGGATTTTAGGAGTTCAGTTTTCAATTGTCTAGTAATTGTTTTTCTTCTGTGTATTTGCTAGGTATATTTGCATTTTTCCGCCCGCGCAGCGGCTGGGTTAAGTGCTAAGACTGTTTATTGCCACGTTTCGATACTTGTGAACCCCACTGTATTATTTCTCTTTCTAACTAAATAATCGTTTTAATTAAACTCCCGTTGTTTAAAAACTTGTGTTACGTCCTCTTTATTGGCAAGACCTCACCGCGGTGTAGGCCGGTCGTCTGGTCAGCAGATCTTTCTTCCTTTTCTGTTTATAGTGAACCACGAACCTGTGCGCGTGTGACGGCTTACGGCACTCGGTGGCGGCGCTGGCTGATTCTCACCAAGAGCGTTCTAATTGCAAATAAACATCTGCAGGCTTTTGCACTCTATGACCCTCTCAGAATTTTATAAAAATATTTCCCCAGATCGATAACTCTCTTGCACCCCTCGACCCAGTCACAGATCATGACTTTTCTGATCGCGGATGAGGCGTCGCAAGATATCCTGTTGGAGCGACTTGAGTAGCGCCCAAGCAGCACACATGGCTGTTGCTTCCGACACTGAACCGCTTACACTACCTAAACCTTGATTTCCACTCATTCGCCATTGTTTTTCAAGAAATACACTGTTTTCGTTCCGCCCTAGCCATGCGCGCGATCGGTCGGGGCAGAAGTTTCCGCAATGTCGTTCGTGTAAGCGATGGCTAGAGAAATCAATCAAACTATTTTGTCAGCAAGCTTTCGAGCGGTGCCTAGAAATACGAATCAAATTATATTGTCAGCCAGGTACTAATATTAAAGTACTAACTTTAAATGGTAGCACAGTGAACATCTAACCAGCCAAGTATAAAACCCTAATAAGGATCGTACGCGCCGCAACGTTCAGTTTTTATTGGCAATATCATCCATATCAGCGATAAAACCAAGTTCACGTGCTATTTTTATAATGCTTCATGACGCCTGGGCATTAATATGACAAAGTACGGATACTGTGGCATGCGTCGCTCGTGTACCACTAGTCGTCAAGACAGAAACGCCCCAGCGGTAATTGATGCGACCACGACCTGGTTACACATTTATTTTTTGTTTTAAAACAAAATAATGCAACATGTCTTTGCATATTTGTAATTACCGGTCATCAAGGACCCATCGAGTAAAATTTAAAGAAAAATCGAGAATGATTATTTTTTTTAATTGCCGCACAAATATCGCAAAATTTTGACTTTTTCCATTTTGACGAAATTTCCGGGCGCAATCCAGAAAAAAACTTTCAACTGTATAACGTTAATTAATTTGTTAAAAGTTCACAAGGCATGAAACACTGGACACAAAAAGTTTCAGCTTTAGAACATAAATTTAAAGCGACATAAAAATTCGCCGAAAAATGCCTCATTATGTAAGATTTGCTCCAGAAGCCAAGTTTGGCATTTTATTTCTCTTGAAATATAGGCTCATATAAGTTAACTTTAACTAATTCTGGCAGAAAAGTATGCTTGAATTAAACGTAAAAAATGTGACGGTGTAGAAAGCTGTATTCTTTATTCCTCCGGCCTTCAAAGTTGCGTCATCGCGCAGTTGGGAAAATCGTTTTTTCAACCTCCTCTCGAATGCGATTTTTCTCACGAATACAAGGAAGTATCTTGCAAAAGTAAGGTCTGTCCCGTTGTGTGGACAGGTTTCGCTACCTCATATAAAAATTTAATTGAAAACAAAAAAATAGGCATGACACCACCATGACCGTCCTTATCTAAACACACCCTGTTATATGTTGCAATTTCCATTTGAGCAGCATATTTTTACGTTTAAAGAGTAACCCATGTAATGAGAGTTATTATTTTTTACAAAAGGTTTAGAAGACGGGCACTTCCGTTTGGATTCATACCACAACAAACAAAAGCTTCGACATTCTTTCATGGCCGCCAAAGTCTCTGCTCCCGCCTTTCTCGCCTACCTCGTCTAGTCGTTTCGCCGAAGTGATCAGTGTTTCGTGCTGACCCAGGTGCTTGAGTGAGACTTCTTGAAGTGGTGTGTGTTGAGCAGCTGTCGCAGGTGTTAGTGATAGGAAGCGACGCGGAGTTTTGGCTTTCATAGCGCGGTTTGTTACTTTCGTTTCCCTCTTTGCTTTCTTAGCGTGTTCTCTTTTTTTTTTTTTGCTTGCACGCGCAAATGCTGACTTTTCAGAGATGTCAGCTCCTGTAAAACGGCGCCGTTGCCCTGTGAACTGCTGCCAGATGAGTGATCGCGAAAGCAAGTCTTCCAGCAGCCATGTCGCCTCGAAAGATGACAATTTGAATGCTATTCGGCTGGAGGCAATCGGGCGTTCGCGTAGCGTCATTTCGCTCCGGAGGCCTTCGAGATTTCGCACCGGGTGCACCGAACGTCCACGACTAAGAAACAGCTGTTACAGCAAAAAACCTGGCACAGCCAGGATATTACGTAACAGCTGTCCACTGAAACCTCCGAACGTCCGAATTCTGCGTTAGACGACAGATTTTTTTTCTCGGCTTCCGAACCATTTTACGTAAAGTTGTTTGAATTGAATGTGTACTGTTATCGTAAATCTTGGCTTGTGATTACGCCTTTGTGGATCATCTTATTTGTTCTGCTGGAGAGACGCAAACGACGGGTATAACAAAATCTTTTGCATATTCCGCATACCTCGCAAAAGCCTTTCCCCAGTCATTTTGCGAAACACGGAGTCCACACCGTCCTCACTTCCCAGACTTTTACCTGCTTTAGAGCAGTTTGTACCTGCTAGTACGTATGTCTACTGAAACTTGAAACTAGGGGCAGTGCCAGAGAGAAAGAGAGACAAAGTTGGGAAAGCTTGCTCGCCCTCCCCCATTTCTGAACTCTCAAGTGATTGTACCATAATAAAAGCACCAACGCCTCTTCCCAAAATAAAGAAAAAGCACTATGTTTACTACGTAAAAAATGGTCTCAGTCCATGCATCTGTGGGCAGGTAGGAAAGCTTGCACCAAATTTATTCACACAGCATGATGAGCGCTAAAATCTCTCAGGAGATTTACAGGAAAATATCGGTGGTGACTTACGTTTCCCTGAAATTCTGTATAACCGGTCGTTTGCTGGACCGAATCATCTACTCGAGCGGTGTGCGCAGTCGAGCAACACGAAGCATAAAAACGGCTGATTTAGGACAACAATCCGGAGTCCATTGATCAATCAAAACAACGTCATTTTGTTGAAATCACCCCGCAGCTTTTTACTCACGGTATGCATCGGGAATCTTCCCCATTTTGAAACGAAGCGAAGGCAGATTTACTTTCAAAACACTCGCTGCCACAGCTCGCTGCGTCCTCCCGGACCAGCTGGACCGAGATCAGCTGACGACGACGGGACTGAACCTGTTGAACCTCAACCCCACAACAACCAATTTGCCCTCCGTGTTAGTGTGGGTTTCTACTTCCAAGCCCCGCACCACACACCACGAACGTTTCAGTTCTTTGTCGCATCGAGGTGTAGCGCCAAACAAAACGAGATCGCCGAAGTCAACGCAGCGCTGTCGTGAACGTTGGCTTGTGGTTGCGCACTCAAGGACCCTGTGACTCCCTTCGCTTTCAAAGCACACACAACGATCAGGAATGATAATTTCCCTCTTCCGGGAACATCACAGGTGCACTTCTCAGGTCATGTCTTCGCTACATGGGCTCGCAAACCGCAAGCTTCTCGCATCCCGTCAAACGAAAACAGTACCGGGGCCAGCGGCACCTCCCCCCCGCCCTTTCAATGCGCGGCGTTCGACAAGAGGACAAGACGCGCCGGAAGTTGAGACGCTGCGTACTCTGCAGCCAAGAGCAAATCCAAGAGTGAGGGGCAGGGCCTACTTCTCCTCCGCGGGGGTCGAAAGAGCGGGAGTTTCAAATGTGGAGAGGTTCTGACTCCGACTATAGTATGTCCTGTGGCGTAAATATTGATAAAAAATTCTTTTGTTTTCGCGGAACATTTGTTTTGTGACCTGTTTGTCCCAGTTAGGCTTTTTAAAAGAACGCTTTTTTCTTTGCAGTTACCCTTTAAGGTTCGCGTCATTTGATCCAAGACAGTCTCCGCTTAGAACTGCAGTGACGGCGAGCAACACTCGCACCGAACCTATGAAAAATTCCGCAGTATTCGTTGGAGGTATCTTTGTGTTGTTTGCCTGCTGTTCATCGGGTGAGAGTATAACACGTGGCATCGGCTCGGTTCATCTGACTGGCCTGTTCCGCGCAGAGAAAAAGAAGGTGTAGACGTGCGAAAAAGGGCGATTTTATCATGGACTTGAGCGCTTCATCGCGCGTCAGTTATAAGGTAATTTCAAACTATGCACAAACAATTAGATGTGAACAGATTTTAAATTAAAATTCTACCGATTAAGACTTAGAAATTGTCTCCATTTGGAAACTATTGACTCGTCTCCGTCTTCCGTCTAATTGTCGAAGCCACGGGGAATAAACCAGCTCTGCCTCTGCCAAGATGCCTTTCTCAGCATCAAACAAATCTTTACTGTCATTGATGTACTGAAGTGATTTGGGGATTTTGTGGAATGCGAATGTTGAAAGTTCGAACCCTGTGTACTTAATGAATATACGGCAGAGTCCATAACGACTTCATACTCACGGGACATTGTAGCTTGCCCAGTAGCTTTGCTTTTGAAGATATTCGCTGAGATCCTCAGACATTGTTATATTTCTGTAACAAATATTAACACTCGTTCATCATTTTTAGGGCTCACCTCAATATTAGAAACCTACGGCATCTGTTCGAGTATCCAGAGAACATTCTTCCCGATGGCTTTTCGAGGAGTGAAGAGCTTGTAGTCCAAAACCATCCACTGATTATTGTACCTAAAAAAAGAAAGACAAGCCGTAGTTAAACATTTGAATATAATATAAAAAAAAACACTCGACGAGCTGAGAAACAGTAATACTACTCATTTACGACGAAACTTGTTATTTCTTCAATTTGTTTTGACACTAAAACACTAAAAACATAGTATCCGCCTGATATATTCTAAATATTTGTGCAAGGAGCTTTAGCATGTGGTAGTAAAGACTACATAAACGTACCTAGTCTTATACCTACAGAGTGCGTGAAATCTAAGAGCGAATATTCCCCTCGTGACGAGACCATTATATTACATTTCAGATTGTGATACTCCGCAAGAAAGTACACACAATTCGCACACATAAGGGCACGTGACAAGCGGTCGGCCGAAGAGACACGAGCTGGCGCGTGACAGAGCGTGCAGCGCGAGGCTGGGGCCGGACAGGAACGATGGAGCCGGTCAGGCCCACACTCTCAACAAAAGGATAGTCGTAGGGTACGACCTTTGGGGTAGTAAGAAGCCGTCACAGATATCGCTACCCCAACTTAGTTATACTAACGACCCCATGGGTAGTTACACGGCACGCAATCAACAGGTGCTCACGGCGAGCACCTCCAAAAGAAACATGGCGGCTGGCAAGTGACAGTGGAGCAATACGAGTAAGCGCAGCTGGACTGCTTTTTCCAAATACGATTCTCAAGTGCGTACACCCGTTCGCTGCCTTCCGTGCGTGCTAAATCACTCCGAAAACGCGCCTCGAAGCACCGGCACCGCACCTATTACGGGTAGGGGCGACGGTGTGTGAGGGGAGGGGGAGGGGGCGGGGGGGCATTCGAGGGGGTTTGTCTGCGACCGCTTCCCGCAGTGTTGCCGCACTGCCACTTCAGATTTTCCCTCGTCGAGCGGCGAGAATTCCCTTTTTTCCCACAACACCATTTTAGTGACAGAAGTCGTTTTTAAGACACCCATGATGCCAAGTATATTTAAATACAGCAACGCCTCACCTATGTTTTTGTTTTGTAGAATTTTGCATCGCGTAAATTACGAAATGTAGAAGTTGACGTTCGGCAAGCTGGTCTCCCTCCCCTTCTTTTCCGCACTCTACATTTGTTGAATGAACCAGGGGAACTCTATGGAGGCAAGCGGGCCACTAACAAAACTAAAATCGCCTGCTCGTTTTCGTGATGTGAAAGGGACCCCACCCACTGTGCAATCCATGATATCGCACTGACAGAGGACGTGGGTGCATAGCTAGCGGTGAGGAAAGCGCACGAACCGGCAGTACTGCACGGGCAGCTTTGCAGCACGCACACGATGTAAGTCGTGATGAAGTAGATTGGCTCTTCGAAACAGCAAACTGTCGAGTAGCTATTGCCACTTCCTTTCTCTTGTTCGATGTATATAAGAAAATTACGAAATTTCGGTTGTTTTTTAATAAAAAAATATTTCCCACGTTTCACATGTGTTGAAATTCTGGTTTCCCTTTTTCCCTAGCTGTCATGCTTTTCCCACAATATGGGAAATTTCCCACGATTCGGCAACACTGCTTTCCCGCGACCGGCTGCATTTACTTCGCGGCCAGAAAACATTCAAAGAAGGAATCGTATAGCGACAAATGGAATGATGTCTTTATTGAACAAAGCATCTGCTTGCTGAGCTTGCCGCAAGTGATCCGGCGTTTCTCGGCTGACAACGGCGAGGCGAAGCATCACCGATTCAAGCGGCGTAGGTTACGATCGTTCGACGCTCCTGCTCACCGGTTTAGCATTCGTTATCCACTTTCAAGTCTCTGGTAATTCTCACCGCGTCTGTGCACCCACTTGGCGCTATTCGCCGCACGGAACACCCATTCAACTGGCTATGGGAGTGATCCCATTGGGACGGAGGCCGAGAACCGAACCCTCCGTAGGCCGCTCCGTGGAGCCATGGAACGCCTCCATGTTTTCCACTCAAATAAGTAGACACATAAACGCGCGACTCCTTGAATTGGCTGGCGACACGCGCCACCTAACGGACAGCGCTTAAACTAAAAAAAAACCAACTGTTTTTTAGCGTTTCGCCAGATATCCACGTATGTACACCAACCACACCACGCTTCACACATGCGCAACATACAGAACACCATAGCATTTTTTACTTGGACGCGTTCACAAACAGCACAGGGTACAACATGAGATATGGACACTGCATTTCTATACACTACTGGTCGACACCACCAGCTTATATACTGCTGTATTTTCTGTGACCGATTAGGATGGTGACCACTGTCATATTTTGCATAAATACGGAAAGACTGTGCAAGATTTACCCGTATATAATAATTTCTCTCACTGCCCTCAGGAAAGCGCTCGTATCTCTAATGTAATCCATTGCAAAAGTGAACTGCAGGTTATAAATAAATTTGAATAGTCGCTACACGTCACGTTTTGATCAGTTTCGTTTTCTCGCTAGCCGACACTTCAAGTATACAGAAGCCTGTTTTATTAATTGTATTAATTATTGAAACCAATTTCTGCAATCACAGCTTTCTGAACACGCTGATGCATTTTCTTTCTCTTTACATATTCGAATGACTTCAGCGGCGGTTGAGTAGAAGTTGAGTACACTGAGCACGCGCACGTGATTTTAGCGAAGCCCGTCCGCCGGCTCCTCCCCGAAGCGTTGCTTTCAGTTTTCTTCTTTTCGCTACAATTGTTTCTGCTCAAGCTTCCAGCCTTCCAACGACGTCGGACGGTCTGTCGCTGGGGCGCGGTTGGTTAGCGCTCGCGCCGCTGCGTGTGCCGGCTCGTTGTGGTTGTCATTGCGTTCCGACGCGTCGCCCGCGTGCGCCGGGAGCGACTTGATTCTCACTTTTCTGTCTTGCAGTTTGACCGCTCGCAATACTGGCTTGGTCTCCCGGCAGATTTGGCCTTTGGTGAACTTTCGCACCGCCTGTCTCGAGTCACTCAGCACCGTGTGGCAGTCTGCGTCGGCGATGGCCAGGGCGATGGCCACCTCCTCCGCTTGTTCCGCTCCAGCGCTTCTCACGCTCGCTGTCGTCCTCGTGGTGCCGGTCGACGCCTCGATGACAACCGCTGCGAAGGCGTTCCGTTGACATTCGGCCGCGTCCACGTACCGCGCGTGCTCATAGATGGCATGCAGGTCGATGAGAGCCTTCGCCCTCGCTTTTTGTTTGAAGCATTTTTTTATCGAGTATGCTCGATGAAATGTACCAAATGAGCCAGTGAAGGCGAGTCATATATCCCGAGACAGAGAAATACTGAAATACACGGACATGATCCCATATATCTGTGTACGTTCGTCCTGTCCAGCCTCAGTCGTGGTGTCCAATACTTCATACTTCACTGCACTTGAAAGCAAAAAAATTGGGTATGACAGGCGTGCAAGTTCGGCGGAACCGAGGAGGCCATTTGCAACTGATCTGCACGCAGAACTGGCCGATCACACCCTTAATAAAAACACGCCCTTTACTAAACCGCACAATAAAAGACGACAAGAGAATCTCGTCCGGAGAACATTCAAGTCAACTCACGCCTGTGCGTAGCTTCCTCTGCATTTCTAAAGATTTGGTTAAATTTCTCGAGCACGACGCCAGCTGCCAGCTGTTTACTGCTGTACATAGTAAAACCCGCGACGGAAGCAAAAAGGACAACCGCTATACTTTTTATCTGCCTCGGGTTTTAGTAGGTGCCTACCAAGGTTGCCTGTACTCTTTGGCAATGTTTGTTTTCCTGCCAGTTTAGGCGAACTGAGCCACACGCCTGTCAACCTTGCACCTGTTTCGACCGGTTCAAATCTGAATAAATGGTAACCGACGCACAAAGAAAACAAGTTTCAAGTACTTTTTGAGATTTTTGAAGTGGCTTTTACTATTAAACAACGGCATGCACTTGAATGTTCAATTCAAGAGTTTATAAAACGTGACTACTCCATGCTTGTCACCTGCCAACAGGGCGGTAACGCTCAATGGCTCGAGCCCAGTGGATCGTTAAGTAAGCCTGTGGGTCGTTACAGCCGTCAAAACGCATGATGACGAGGGGCGGTGCTCACTCTTTCTTAGAGTGCATGGCGGTCCCCGAGGCGGTCCACCAACGAGGTTCGGACCAGGAAAGACGAGAACGGCGAGCCCCTGCCATACCGGCCTTGGCCACGACGAAGTCGGAGTGGTTCCTACAGCGAAACCCGGCCTGTGATAGTCCGGAACAGCTAGCCTACGCAGCACTAGCATGGTGATGTGTTATATAGTAGACACACGGAACGACGAGGAAGAAGCGAACTTGAGCTGACCGACGCGAACCAGCCAGACTGCCGAACGCTGCTTTTGCCGATATTGGAATTACCCTAAATGTAAATAGTTGTTTCTATGTGTACGAAAGGTTTATTCGTAACGACTATGATGGCTCCATGGCTTAGATATACAACATATGGGAATAACGATCCTCAGTCCTGGACACGGACTCCTACTGAGAGCTCTGAACGACGGGCGAAAACCAAGATCGGCGGGCCCGGACTGCTGGCTCTCGAGGACGAGCAACCGGGGAGTACAGTAAGCCTATTCGCTGTCTTCTCGTTGTGTTGTGTCACTACTTGGGAGACGAACGAAGCACAGACCGGTTGGATGACGATTATTAGAGAGCGATCCCACAACATGAATAAACTTAATCGAGTACAAAAAAAGGCCACTTGCTTCATTTACAATAAATTTGGACGAACCTTCATTGCCGTAGTTTTAACCGGAGCCAATGGACCATAGAGTTATTATAATGTACGCTAGAGGTTCAACTGGCGCTAGTGTGCTGACGCAAATTGAAGCAGACAGCAACCAGTCCAAAATTGACTTCCGGTAATGCATTTCTATGGGAAAAAGTGAGTGCATTTTCTCCCTGCGCTCGATCATAAGAGCAAATATCCCAAATAATTCGTACGTACTAGGTAGCTTGGAACATTTCTCAGTCAGGCCGACGAAATAATTGGTCAGTTACGGCGTTTTTCTTTCAAATTCATCGCATTAAAAACGGTGCTAAAACGGCTTCGTACGTGTATTTTTGTGCACTGTCGGACACTGTTAGCGCGAACACGACGTCGGCGCTTTTCAGCGTGGGGGATATACGTGCCAAACGAACAAAGAACATCTGGAAATTAAGAAAGACGGCAAGAACTACGCAGTAACACTGGATCAGTAACTACACGTGCATGTAGGATCAAAATAAATTGAAGGCCACGTAATCTATTCCGATTTTAAATAAGTAAGTACCGCTTTATTCTTTCTGCTCTGAGCGAAGCTGCTTGTTCTACGTTCAAAATATCACCCGCACGCTCGAAATCTTTGAGAACAAGTGTCCGATAAAAGCTGCCCGGCAGAGAAAACAATACGAAGAGACACCTTTCATAGCCCACGGACTTTATTCTCTACGTTTTGAATGTTTTTATCCGCTCATGCACGACGGGGTCATTTTCATATAGTGACAGGACTGGCATATTATCAATATATAAGCGTCACCGGAATGCTGGCGAGCCTTGAACACACTCTATATTCCTTTCGATTGTCATTTTGCTTCGAATCGTCGCTTGTTTTTACACACCTGTTGCGGAACACACGTTTGGGACTGAAATGTAGCGAAGTTAAACATCGTTCACTGATGAAGAAAAATGCGCTAACTAAAGCAATTACACTTTCACAGTGTTAATCAAGGTACATACTATTCGGTACGACCCAAATAACCAAAGTGTTCCGTGTTATTTTTCGGCGAAGAGGCAAAATGCACGCGCGTTTTCCCATAGGAATGCACAGGAGCACCGCAAAAGTAGACTGGTTGCTGTCTGCTTCAATTTGCGTCACGGAAGTCGCATAGACACTAGCGCCAGTTGAACCTCTAGCGTACATTATAATAACTCTATGCAATGGACCTTTTTCACATACCGACGGCACCAGGCGGTGGCTGCACGAACTAAAAATCGAGGAAGGGACCTACCTGCGCTACCAATCGATAATGGGAGCTACGCTACCAGTTTTCTTCGTTCTCTGAGCAGCGGGGCGTGCCCAACGCGCCGTCCAAGTGGGGCATCCGTGGCGTCCACTTAAACGTCGTGTTATTCTTTCCGTCCGCTTTCTTTTTTTGCGTAACACAATTATATGTATGCTGCAATTACGTTTTCTACTCCTTTGATCCACAGCCTCCTTCCCGAATTTCCTCGATTTTTCGTGCACACTTCCGCCGCTTGGCATCGGGCGCTCGCGCGTGCGCAGAACGCTTCTCGGAAAAGGTCCATTTACTCTGCTTGGCTGAAAGAAATCGGCGTTCTCGACATGAGTTTCTGAACTAGTAAAAATAATGGCCATTATAATGTAGACCTGTATGAATTAATAACTTTTAAATGAAGATATGTTACTCGACAAAGACACGCTCTAACATTAATTCCTTTTCAATCGCGCTAATATTTGCTTTAAGCATTATTTTTCCCACGAGCACTAACGGAGTAGAATGACCTCACTGAGAGTGTTGTAATGCAAACATTATTGTCGTCATTTGCATATAATTTAAATGAGCTCCTTTTTGTTCCGTATTTGTTCAAGTGTACCACAACTTATTTTCATTTCTGTTCTTCTTATCAGTTTGTTGTATTTTGTTCCACTGTACCCACCTCCGAAAATACCATTAAGAAATCGCACTATTATTAAATAAATAAATAATTTTAACAAATTGGAAAAATGCGATCTGATATTTTTTTTTTTTGCCGGGTAGAAGTGCAATGCAGATGTTTTTTGAGCCGTAAATTAAAGGCTAAAGTACGTATATAGGACCCATCTACCGAAAAGTTCGGTAGATAGGTCCTATATTAATTTATTTATTTGCAACCCACGGACAGCCAGAGGCCTCCAATATTGCCTTCCGGAGATATTAGTTAAATGTAATACAGTGAACGCATGTCTGCAGCTTCTGAAAGCACCATCAGGTCCAACTTATTTAAGCATAATACACGTCAATTACGTTGCTTCCAGAATCAAGAATCATGGCGGCAGCCCAAGTAAGTCCAGTCGCAGGTATATACGAAGATAGACCCGACAATTATAGAATAAAATGTCTCACTAGAGCAGTCCTAATATTTGGCTTAATAGCTGGTTGGAAAGAAGGACGAAGTGATTATAATGTTCCTATACTGATATACGGACCATGATTTGGTTTAAATGCCATTGCCAGAGTAGAAAACGCAGCTCGTGGTTTATTATAACTTGTTACAGAAAGAATAAAAAAAAAAAAACATGTTGTTGAAAGTCGAAAGATGTCCGTCCTTGTCCGTCCTTTTTGTTTATTCTTTCTGTAACAGAGATATAAAAAAACCAACGCGCTCACGTTCAACTATGGTTTATTATGTTCGTGCTATTCTCTTTTTCGATCAGAGAGGTTGTGCACTGCGCATTGGGGCAAACGCAAGAGCTGTGCGTTTGTGCTATCGTTGCGTGCTCCAAAATGCGCATGCGCGTCGTCACCATGTCGCAATCCATGACGCAGTTTGGGTTCCGTGCATGCGTAGTGGCGACTACGGTATTTCTTTACAGGCACAAAGCTTTTGTGGTCGCTATTCTAAAACTCAATATATTTATTCATCGTTCTTGCAGCCAAATAGGCAATATCACCTACTGCGAAGCGACAACAAGGTGTCTATTTACGGGCTTTACTCACGTGCCACTGTTCAATCTCCCAAAGATGGACACCCACTGAGAACCGTTTGAAGCAAGCCGGGTAGCAACCATGCCTCTAACCCAAGTGAGGGAGCGCTGTCTGGTTTCACGAGGTTCCAAAGACTGTCATTGGCGTTTTCGAGAGAGGTTTCAGTAACTGCCTAAAAGGGAAGAAAATGATTTTGCTATGTTATCACTAGGGCTGGAGCAATTGATCAATTAACGTACCGATTAATTGACGAATGCTTTAATCCTGATTATTTTTATTAACCGAGTTACTCTGTACGATTTCGACGAACCAAAAGAAAGTAAAACTCAACTCTTTCGCCACGCAAACGTGGACGAGTGCACCTGTATGAAGGGCAAAGGTTAGGTGAAATTCTACCCTAAAGTAAACTGTAGGGGTGATATTTGTAACTCCAGACAATTGCAGAGGGTCACACGTTTACCGGCCACCTCAACCCCGTTCGAGTGTCCGCTTAGTGGAGCAGAGACTATTGTGAACAATTAAGGGAGGTGGCTGTTGCCAGAGCATACCAACGAACTTCTGTACCTCGTGTAGCTGAAAGAATAATCTGTGAATGTGAGTGTCCCTGAACTGTTCTCAACTAAACATCGAGTTTGATTTGAAACCAACATTGTATGTGGCGCCGTTTGTCACATTATCAACAAAAAACAACAAAAAATGCGTTTTATATATTATGCAAGGAAATGAACGAGATTGATTCATCGATTCATTACTCGATTAAATAGTGGCGATTAATCGGGTTAAACGTTTTATTCGACGCCCAGCTCTAGTTGTCACGTAAAATTGTAGTTTGCTCCAGAAAACCTGAAGCGTTTTTCATCCACAAAGCACTTAAGAGAGTCAATGACTCCAATTTACGAAGAACAAGGAAAGAGCTTGATGAATGACGATGTAGGAAATATATGATATGACCTCTAAAGAGTCATGGCTGTAGTAACGATCACGGTGAAACGTCACGCGCAGTTTCGCAGCGCTGACAGCTGTTTGAGGTCGAACCATATGTTGAACCTTGTCATTCGTTCAACTTTAATCATATATTATACTGATTAACTCTGTTAAAAGAACCTGATTATCGCTTCTTTTTCTATGTTATCAAACATTCTATTGTATGTCTTTTTCTGGGAGTTTAATTTTATAACTATTTTGTGTATGCACATGTACCCAATGTATTTCCTTCTAACTAATCATGCCCTTTGTGCGCTGCGGAAAAGTCTTGCCACCTGATGATGGCAAGACTTTTCTAAGGCAGCCAACAGAACATGATGACGGAATGCCCGTCTTGTCCAGCTAGAAATGCGCTGAAGAATGAGGAAAGAGGCCTTTCTTTGAAGAAGCATGATAGGCTCAACAAACGTGATTTTAAGTCAGCGTTTGTCTCAGGTCTAGAAACCGCAAAAGGATGCCATCCTGGCGTTCGTGTGTAAGCTTTAATCCCCAGAGTGACGCTTAAAACATCCAACACAGAAGCGACAACGTTATCTACCGAACCATTATCATGTTCTTTTTTTACAACCACGTTGTCATTCACGAAAAAAATACCCCTGTTTACGCTGCTTGCATAAAATGCTCACTATTTGATTGGTCTAGCTTGGCTAGAAAGTATAGCACAGCACCGGTGCTACACATGCGCCAATGTATATGCCATACTTTTCTAAGTATTAAGCACCGTAAAACAGATGAAGTTGAATTAAATGTAAAACTCAACCAATACCATGAAACCGCCCACTCACTAGTATTCTGAAACTTAACCACTCCGCCTGTGTCCATACATTCTCTCATAGAATCAAAGATGCCCTTGTTGGGTACCGATTAAAACAAATAAACAACGTCAATGAAGAACGCAGCCGCATTCTCGTGAGTACTATAATTTAAGTACTCCACTATCACCTGCGAGTTCCGCACCAGAAAAGGGTATGTTCTTGAAGGGTTGAACTGTTTGATGCTTTGTGCAAAGGGACCTTTTTCACCTATCTGGTGAAACCTGAGAAACGTGGTGTCGCGTTCTCATGAATAGTGGAGTCCGTCTCCTTCAGCCAGAAAAGAAGCGGTTGTTTGTTGAATTGCCCCAGTATATGTTTGGGACCAGAGTACTTCGGAGCAATATCTAAGAACATCAAATTGACGACCATAGACACGAGGAAAGTCAGGGGTGCTGCTTTGGAGCGGTGCATTAGCCTTGAGTTGTACAACTTGGTAATGGACACCAAGAAAAGCAAGGCTGGCCAACTAGAGGCCTTTTCACCGTCAAAACACATAAGGAGGGTTCCCCATTTATGATTATTGTCACTGAAAGATGCACTTGGCAACGGTTGGTAAGCCAATAATAACCGAAGCAACTAACCACCCTGCATCTAAGTGACTCCTTTTTGGTGGGGAAGTCACAGGCGATTGTGGAATACTTGCATATTTGTTGTCACGAGAATGCCGCTGCGTTCTCCATTGACGTAGTTGATACGTTTTACTCGGTACCCTATGAGGGCCTCTTTTTTCTGGGCTTGAATGTGTTGACACAAGCGGAGCGGTTATGTCTCAGAATACCAGTGGTGCGGGAGTGTACGGTTGAATGGAACTGCTTGAGTTTTATCTTCAGTCGACCTTCATTCGGTTTAACGGTGCGCACTACTTACAAAAGAATGACATATGCATTGACTCATGCGTAGCACCGGTGCCGTGTGATACTTTTTTGGACAAGCTAGACCAATCCGTTAGTGAGAATTTGGATACAAGCAGTGTCAATAGGATACTAATATTTGTGGACACTGCGTAATTGTAGAGAGAGCTGATAAGATTTCGGTGGATAACCTTGTCACTTCTGTGTGGGATGCTTTAAGTGTCACTCTGGGAGATGAAGTTTACACATGATTGCCAGGTTGCCATTCTTTTGGAATGTCTCGAACTGAGACTGATGTTCACTAAAAACCACATTTGTTGGGTCGGTGATCTCCGCAGAGAAAAGGGCTTTCGCGTCACGATTCAGGTTATTCCAAGCTGATCACGAGAAGTATGCGTCATCATGCCTGAAAGCTGCCATAGAGAAGTCTTGCCATCCTACGCTTCAATACAGCTTTGGGTGGCAGGTTGAACGACATGGCACTGCGGGTTTGCAGTGTCAGTATTGCTGTCTGTGGCCGAAAAGCTTCCCGGAAAGATTAAGACAGGACACCAACAACGTAGGGAGCGACCAAACAAGGGTTCACAGGTAATAATGTATTTACATACGTTGTCTCATAATATGAAAAAAAAAAATAGCGGGGTGGTATAATGTGCCGGTCATCTTGGCGCCTAACAAAGTGTTGCAGCTATGCTCCATGGTTGCTGATAGGGGAGAAATTAAAGAAATGTACTCTAAACCACAGAACAAGGTACGGTAAGTGCAAGGGGGTGGGGGTGGTGCATCGAATCCCGTTAACTTGTGGTCGAGCATACATCGGAAAAAGGGGTCGTTGCGGCAACGACCGAGCGCGCGGACACACGTTGTCTCTGAGATAAGCTTTGAAGGGCTTTACTGTGTGGGACCTGCAAATGTTAGCCAAACTTTGACTCTATTACGATATTAGGGAAAGGGGCTGATAAAACTGCAATAGAACTGTTTGAAGTGTATGAGCTAGGAAAGGAAAACGCGACATGCGTCGGTTAAATCAATCGAAGAGTACAGTGCTTTCCCGTCTACACCTTCCTTGTTTATGTTGCTTGTGCTCTGTTTCCAGTTATTTCATAAACCAACTCGCCTTACTCGTCCCTTTGAGCTATTGAGAAGTTTACAAACCTTAGTCGATTTACGAGGCACGATCAAAAACATAGTGCAAGCTGTTTGTAAAATATACATCTAGGTCTCACAAGAAGAAATGTTTTAGAATGTGTGTTGAGCAATATTAAAATTGGTTAGACCAGAAGTACTCACCAGTTGAAAATGAAATTAATGTTGCAGTATTTTGATGGTATGATAGTAGCAGTAAGTCGCTAGCTTCTAATCTACATAAACGACATAGTTGACAGCGTAGATGACAGAGTTCGAGTTAGGTTGTTTGCAGACGACTGCATATTGTACAAAGAAGTAGAAACCCATAATGATCAGCTAGCTCTCGAAAATAATCTTCAGAATGTCTCTGCATGGTGCGAACATTGGCAAATGCCATTAAACTTGGAGAAATGTACATTACTAAGGGTTACGAATAAAAAAAACTGTACTGAACTTTCCCTATACAATTAATGGCACTCAAGTTAAAGAAGCTTCTGAAGTTAAGTACCTTGGGGTAACAATTACGAGCAGTCTGAACTGGAATACGCATGTTGCCAATGTGTGTGCTGCTGCGAGACGTGCGTTGTGGTCCTTAAGGCGCAAGCTGCCACTGGCACCCTCCAGTGTCAAGCTCTGTGCCTATAAGAGTTTAGTTAGGCCAGTTTTAGAATACGCGTGCGTAGTCTGGGATCCGTGTACACAAAAAGCCATAGACGAATTAGAGAAAGTTCAAAGGCTAGCTGCGCGATTCATATGCAATAGGTACCGTCGCTTAGACAGCCCATCAGAAATGCTGAAATCACTTGAATTGGAGTCTTTGAAGTTCGCGCCGTAAAAATTTCAGATTGAAGTTTTTGTACCTAATAAAGAATAATTACTTTAATTTAGATTCATCCCTGTACGTAAAGCACGTCACACGCCGAAATACACGGTTTAATCATGGAAGTCTTTTAGAGCCATACCAAAGTGCATACAATATTTTTAAAAACTCATTTTTTCCTAGGACCATAATAGAATGGAACTGCTCAGAAAAAGACACTGTTGATAGCCCTACCCCTGATGTATTTTTTTCGAGATTGCAATGATATATGCTATTTAGTATCAGTGTTGTGTTGAAGAACGTGTGTGTTTGTGTCTTTGCCATCCCTTCCCTTTTCTTTTCCCCTCCACTCCTGCTTGGGCCCTAACGGGGCCTGCAGTATTGTCAAATAAATAAATAAATAAAATAAATAAATAAAAAATAATCTTGTTTTCTTCCTGGTTAAGAATGATGTGATGACTATTTAGTGTGAGACGGATTCGGTTTTCCTGTAAGACTTATTGCGTCATTTGGCGCAGGGGAATATTTCGAAGTTTTTTGGATTTAGTCATCATATAACAGCGTTTCACCGGACCTGGACGTCTGTGCATCAGTTACAGCACCGCAATCAATCAATATATTCCCCAGTTCCCATTTCCCCAGTATAACTTTGTGTATTTTATTTTGTATATATGTTTTTTAAATTTGTAATGTGTGTGTTTTGGGGTTTCTTTCCCTTCTTGTGTTTTTGTTTTGGTGCAGGAAAGAGAAAACTACCATGGTTGCGTTTGAGCACGCAATATATTAATTAATATTAATATTACACTAAAACTTTGTTACATACAGTGCCCTTGCATTCTAGCATGCGTCTGTTTTTCTGGATTTGATTTAATCTCCAAATTTCAAAATGAAGGCTCAAATATATAAAAAAATAATTTAAAATAGCATATTAACATGTTTCAGGAGTCTTAGCAACGCTTTTAGTCGCCGAAAATGCTTGCGAAAATAAAACAACGATAATCAAACAATGAAATTGATTAATTTTAACGGTAAAGCCTTCTATGGAAGTGAAACTTGCTATTATTATTATGTATAAGCTCTTAATTTTGAACACTTGACTGCTGTATACCTAAATTGAAAAGAAGGTTAGGCACCTATGGTATTCATCGATATTTTTGGTATACTATGCGTCCTCTGTTTTGTCATTTCGTGAACATGCTGAGCGACACTTAGTGACACTCGAGCACTTAATTGAACGAATCTTCGGAAAGAGTAAAAGTTTCCCTTCACATATTAGAAAATGATACAAAAAAAAACAAACAAAATATTGGATGACAGTATTTCTGAAGAACACAAATGTTTCGAGGAGCCATACTTACTAGGCCTGCTGAGGAAAGGTAGAAATCGTCTAAAGAAACCAGCTTTCCAGGGTATGAAGACATACTGATAGTGCGTCCAGGAATAATTTCACCTGAAGGAAAACAGGGGCTGCAATATTTGAAAATGTTGAAAGCTTCAACTCGATGTTGAAGAGCGTAACAAAAAACGAGGAGCACTCTTCTCTCCACGATCACCTAAACACCTATTTTAACCAGGGTGTCGAACCGAACCCGAACCCGAACCGAAAACCGGAGCAAAACCGTTATCTTTGACCGAACCGGAACAAAACCGAAACCGAAATCGAACGCTTCATATTGAACCCGAACCGGAACGAAACCATAATCTGCTGTAGCGGTTACCGGTTCAACGAAAACGGTTCAGGGCCAATTGTGTCAATAATTGGTCTAAATAGGAAAAGTTGCGGGCGTATAGTTTTCTTGTGTTGTCAAGACTAATCCTGCATACTGTGAGATATTTTTACATTTCGTTTCTATTGCATACGTAATAAAAAAATACATTGTCGTCTGGAGAGCTTCAACTTTCCTTTGTTTCTTGGTTGGACCCTGGTGGCGCGGCAGCGGCGGCGCCGATTTCAAAGCACCGCTTGGCCGCTTGGCTACGAAATGTCCAAGTCTCGGAGCGGATTGCGCCACTCTAGGCACGGAGGCCCTACGCGTCCGCGAATGTTTGACCTCAAGATGGACCGCAGTTGCAGTCGATAAGCCATTTAGCCAATTGAGCACCGACAGCCACGTGACCTTCCGCTTGAGGGCAGCGACACCACTGGAGGAAAGGGGGACAAGTACCGCGCTGCATCGGCAGTATAGTTTGTAGGGTCGACTGTAGGCCATTTCAATGAGAAACAATCTTTTCTTCAAAGTGCTCAAAATGTTACCAACGTTGCTCGGCGATGATTAGCCGAGGCGCCGCGCCCCGGAAGGAGGCCAGGGAGAGGAGGGAAAGGGGGGGAAGAAGAAAATATGTCTTTGTTTATTTATTTCTTTGTAGGTTGGTCGGAATAGCGACTTCAAGGCCAGCATGTCACCTGTTCAACCATTTTCTCATTTTTGTTTAAAGTCCTCTTTCGTCGTCTTCAACTGAGCATTTGAGAAACATCGTTTGCTGTGGTGGCATTACCGGAACTTTGTTCGGTGGCTGAGAGGTACAAATGACCCGGTCTGAGTCCCTCAGACCAGTTCGCGCTTTAGAACCGGTAACCGGAGTGATATTATGTGCGCTACCCTAAACCGGAATCCGAACCGGAACAAAATACTATGCTACTGAACTCCGAACCCGAACCGAACCGAAATACATGATCGGTTCGACACCCTGATTTTAACCGACTGCCTAATAAAATAAGGGTTTTGCTGGCTTTCGGGCATCTCATTGCCGCTTCGAAGACAATAAGTTTGCGGTTCCTAATATTAGTATACTTATTAATGTTATTATTTTTATTTTTATTAATATCATTATTATCATTATTATTGTTTTCATTATTATTAGCCAATAAGAACGCAGAAGAGCGAATCACGAAGCATGAATCTTGAAAATAATAGGCTGTCAGCGACTCTACTACACACAACTAAGGGAGAATTTACACCTTACGGGCAGGTGGTGTTGAAAATAAAGGAAGTTAATGCTCTGTCGATATTAGGCGCACATTTGATGTTTTTCATCTCGGTGTTGTAACAAATACTGCTGTGTGCCGCATAAAAATAAGAATTGTTTCCTGAGGCTTGCGCAAGATGACGTGCATTGTGCGTACCCCTGTGTGGATACAATATTTACTGGCCATTCTGTAAATCCTCCCGTGGCAGCAGAACAACGATGTGGCAGCACAACGATCGAGACTCATTTTGTTTTTCGCTTGGAAGTCACCTTTTTACACTAAGAGATAGCTCAGCCCGAACCACTGGAAAACCATGTGCTCACCATTATAACGCTAAAATAATGCACATGTATCGTAGTAGCTGACATCTTAAAGACTGCAATGTTAACTTTCATCTTATTAACTTCAAGTTTAGTTTATTTCTTCATGATTCGTTATTTCAATTTCTTAATAACTAATTGCGAAATATCATTGGGTTCGGGGTGATAATAAGTTTCTCACGAGTCGGCATGACCTTCATTTCTTGAGCTTTCAGTGGGAGCACTCGGAAAGCAGCTCCTTTCTATTAAGAGAGGTTCGACGATTCACCAGGTCCAAAATCTTTTCTACCTCGAAACGAAGTATGCAGCGTTTCAATGAGCGGGGCTGGAAGTAGTCAGCTTCCTTGGCAGACTTGGTTTTAGGATGTGAATGCTTTCCCATTCAGTGTGTGTATTCCTCAGGTTTCCCTCCTAGTTCGGAGTGATATGCTTTCCCACAGTTCTTAGCGCGGGCGGCTTGCACATTTTTGGTGTGCGTCTTTTCACTTGTGAGGTGATTTTTATATGCCATTTTCAGTAAGTCTTGAATTTATACAAGAGTGAATTCAGGCATGAGGTGATATTGGTAACATTTTAAGAGATAAAAAAAAACGGCAACGTGATTCGCCTCCACCCAGCCTCACATCTATGATAAGTGGTGCTGCTGAAACTGGAACCCACACGTACCTCATAATACCAACCAAGCGGAAATACGAGTTAATACAAACCTAAGTTGACAAGGAGGCCTGGAAAATCGACTGTTGGTTTGCAGATGATGGGACCCAGCCCAAAGGGATGGGCTTTTGGGATTTACATTTGAATACGCTTCTAGAATGTATATCCCAACCGAAGTTTGATAGCTCAACGAGATAATTTTGTCTGTAAGTCGAATAAAACGCACCATGATATAGTAACAGTTATAAGGGTATTTGCTTATTTTAAACATGAGTGTAGATATTTATAAACTAACTTAAAGGCATTCAAATTTTACATTGCACTACGGTTATACCAGTGTGGAAATAATGCAAATTAGTATTATTTCCTGCCCTACCTGTGTAACTAGCGTTCTTGGGCACGTCACCCGAGAGCTCTTGTGTTGACCACCTCACGCAACGGATGCGGCAATGTGAGAATCGAGAGACTTTGAAAAAAACAAGAATTGACATCGACATTGGGCGGGAAGCCCGTGACGGGTACTATCTATAATACACAATATTTATATAAAATTACTTGTTTGAAGTCTACGAACATCAATATTACATTAACGTAGCTTTCGTTATATAACCTATTGGAGAGTTTTACTATTGCACATAGGAGCAAACGCAAGCGCTGTGCGTTTGCGTTAGCGTTGGGTGCTCCATCTTGCGCATGCACGTCGTCACCACGCGTCAATCCAAGGACGCAATTTGGGCTCCGCCAATGTGCGATAGCGACAGAGCTGCTTTTATTTTGCACGCGACAAACCTTGCTTACGCTATTCTAAAACTCGCTGCCAAATTAATCGACTCAAAAAACGCAGGGTCGCAGCCCTTAAAGGAATTCTTGAACCGAAATTTTTGGATCTCAAAATACAAGGCTAGACGGGTAGGTGGGACGCTGCAAAACCCAGAAACATCACTCATGCAAAGCAATATCTCTAACGCAGTGGTTCTCAACCATTGATGTTTCACTGACCCCCTGGGTGGATCGGGGAAGATGACGGAGGACCCCCTTCGTGGTGAAGGGAAGGGAAAGGTATGGGTTAATCATGAGAACAATTTGACCGATCAATACTACTAAGGGGTGTGAAGTAGACTTCTCTTACTGATGTGCACACTAAAAAATTGGAACGTTTCTTCTTAATCTGCGAAAAAAAGACAACTCCTATTGTCTGGCTTGACTAATGAAGCAGGGCTTACGTGGGTTCCTAGAATGCCTCTTGCGGACCCAATTTGAGAACCACTGATCTAAGGTGATAGCAGTATTTTTGGAAAAGAAGAGCGCGATTGAGCTACGGTCGACGAGGCCGACAAGATAAGTCATGTCACGATTCTCATTCCCTCTCATCCTTGCTTCGTCCAGTCGAGCTGGTGAGCCGAAGTGAGGAGGAGAAAAGCGAGGCCGCTTCCCCTCATTCTCACAATTTCCCAGGGGGGACAATGACGTGATAGCCCTCGCTTGATTTCGCCCTTTTTTCCAAAAGTACGGCCATCCGTTTGGGATATCGATGCGTGTGAGTGATGTCTCGGAGTTCGTAGCATACCGTTCAACGCTTCTTGCGGGCCTTATTTTTGCAAAATCCAAATTTCCGGCTCAGTATTCCTTCAAGCGCTCCATAGGACATGGCCATATTTTTAATCCTACAAGTATAGTATTATAATACAGTAATATTTGGTAATACGTATCAGTGCTATAGTTAGACATCAATTTATTTCAGAGATCTACAATAACATTTGTGACACGAATCTCACTGTTTTGATAACTCTTAGTTGTCTTTCCGCGCAAACATAACAGGAAAACGCCGACCCGTACTGGCAGAAACGATATGTCGAATATAATTTCTCTTCTATATACAATGCAGCACTCCACCATTTGAAACAGTGCGGTGAGTGGGGCAGTTGGTATTGAGACGACATGATGAAAAACAGGGTACACAGGAAAGGGCATTAGAGAGAAACACATGGAGCACGCACGCGCTGATTCGCAACTAATATTTATGATGTCAGGTGCGAGTCTGCACTTGTGTGTTCTGGCTCTTTCTGTCATCTTGTCCACTCCGGTATGCGCTGTTTTTTTTTTTAACTATGTAGTGCCCATTGAAACCTCCGCTTTAAACACCCCCTTACCAAGCAGCAAAAGAAGCGAACAGAAAAATAGGAACCCTTTTGGCGGGTGAGGAGTGGGCGATAAACAACAAATTTTCGGGGCTATTGTGTCCGGAGAACATCTATTTAAAATGCTTGTACGCGGTGCGACTATCCCCCGGTTGGAGCACTATCCGAGGATGTTTTTGTTTTAGACTCTTCATTACGTCGAGTCAGGACGGAACAATACAAAGTACGATAACGACGATATCTGCGCGGCAATGCATTATGCTACCTAAGCGCGGCAATGCAAGCTTGTTTTAGAAGCTAATTAGTAGAAATTTGTCAAGGTGTGCCGTCTATAAATAATTATATTTCTACTTTGCTGCACTATACTTACTGGCATCTTTAGAAACGTAGGACGAGGCGAGGCAGAATCATATTTTATCGCTTCAGTGCGGAGCGCAGGTTCGTCTCGCTTCTTTTGCAGGGGTTGTGGTGACGTCAGAAAGACGCCGAGCTCTGATTGGCTCTGATTGAAGGTATAGTGGGTAGACCTCTATGGCAGCTCACATTGAGGTATACCCACTATCCTTCAATCAGAGCCAATCAGAACTCGGCGTTACGCATCTGCAAAAGAAGCAGACAAACTTGCTCACAGCATAGGAATGCGGCATTTTCCGATAGGAATACTTAAGCAACCGAAAGTTGTTGCTGCTGGCTGTACGATGGGTGTGGACTTCTCAGAAACGTGGGGGGGGGGGGGGGGCATGTCTTATATAAGTTCTGGCTTTTTGCCTTGTGATTCGTTTTCCGGCACTCCTGTTGGATAGTGCTGCAAACACGTTGGCTGGGCAACAAT
Organism: Ixodes ricinus; assembly: GCA_037355805.1. NCBI lineage: Eukaryota > Metazoa > Arthropoda > Arachnida > Ixodida > Ixodidae > Ixodes > Ixodes ricinus. Next base: position 69,598 of record JAZHYW010009567.1, read on the forward strand.
CAGATTCTCGGGACTCGCAACACCCCGCGTTGGGAGGGAGGTTGTCCGTCCCTTCTCGTTTTTCTTCCGCAAGTTTAATTACCCCGTGTTTGTTAAGCTGCCAACGACTAAAGCACCGAGTTGTTTCGGTGGCGACCTTTAATGGTTTCCGGCTGTGGTGTAATGACCAGGAATTTCCTCGCCGTGAGGTCATGAGTTGTGATATTTGAATACTTATCATCATTTGCAAACTGTAAGTACATTGGTAATTTGATAAATAAAAATAGAAGCTTGGTGTGATCGAATTCTTAAACCGACATCGTCACAGTTGACACTCTGACATTACGCTGGTTTCCGACGATGAAAGGAAAATTAATCCCGGATAAAAATGCTACAGTGAGCCTATGTCGAATCGTGAAATAGGACCACAGCAGCGTTTTTGGTCGCTTATACCGACCTCAACAATCTTCGTGTTTTTTGCCTCATATATATTCGACTTGGACATGTATTGCCAAGGAAACGTGTACCTCTTACAGCGACCCCAACAATCTTCGTGTTTTTCTTTTCTGCACTTACTCGACTTGGACGTGTAGTGCCAGGGAAACGTGTACCTCTTCTCGATCCTGAGCATGCTCCTGTACACGAACCACGTGTTGTGACCAACCAGAATGTCCTCGTTGTCTCCGACAATCTTGATGAGCGCCGAACAAGCGGGTGTTCTATCGATGCTGTTGAGTATGTTCTCGTTGATAACTCCGGCCAGGTCGATCAAGTCTCCGTCAAGGTTGAAGTATCTGTAAAATGACGCATTGTTATGGCATTGTGTTTTACAGAGGAGCGATAATTCGTGCGAGATATTTGTGAAATACCGCTCCCGCAATAATATCAATGAAATGCGATAGCAAAGTCAATAGTGGCGAAAAATTAAGTATTAAAATCACCTGGGCTAGATCTCGGACTTCTTTAGATTATAATTTATTAATTTATACCTTATATACCTATAAAATTTAATTTATATTTATATATATTATTACATGCACAATTTTGGTGACCCATTTATCTTTCGACGAAACTGATACTATAGAAACCGGAGTTCGACATCATGTTTTTGGATAGTCGACACATTCTTAAAAGCAGAATTTATAAAGTTGGGCTCGAAGCCAATATTCTGCCCCAAATCACCGTAGAGTAACACTATTTTTTACGGTTCTCAAGGTATACAAATAATCAACTCTTTGTTGTTTATTTTACAGTTTACTGTATGAAGTTTATGAACGAGCGCCTTGCTTATCATATTTCTGCCCGGTTCTGAAATCGTGATATCTTCCCTAGTTTAAAAATATCTTCATTGTTTTTTTTACAGCATTGCACCCATCTTTTCACGAACACTTCAAGAAACACCTGATTCGCAAAGACACTCCATCAATGTAGGCTACAGGGAACCTCAATATGTGGAAGACTCTCTGCGGAGAATTCTTGCGCTCTATGCTGAACACTTCAGAGACCGGTCCAGGGATTCCTTATAGCATTTCGCAGGCTTCAGCATCAAACATAGCTATGAAATCCGCGAATAATTACCGTACTTGAGAGACATTGTGTAGGTATGGTGTGGAAATAATTAGTGTCTTCCTGAACGTCATTAGATGGCACGCGCACTATAAATAACTTTATGTGGTAAGGAATGTCGTATCCCCGCAATTGCTTTTGGCACCATCTCGATTATGCTTGAAGTTTGCGTCATTTGTTTCGCCGTGAGAGTACATGTGATGTCAGCGCAAAAACACGCGAGGCCTGCATGAAATTTTTGTTCGGTTTGAGCACTATCTTAACTGACCGTCGAGTAAACTGACCACCTGCCGAAGCGATAGGGCATCTAATTGCCTGAGAAATATGAGCAAATATCATCCTCTTACGTAAAGAATTTTAAGTACTTGACTCACATTTTGAGGTAACGCGGTTTGAGATTAAGTGACACGCTTAGGAGTAAAACTGAGTAGAAACACTTTTTACCATTTCTACGTAAGCAGATTATACATTCTTTTTTAATGTAAGCTAAGTGTGCGGCATAAACAGGGTAAAAATACTATTTGCAAGCGTTCCATGCAACGCTTCAAAAATATCGCTATTAAACTATAAAACACTACACTATACTCTCATTTCGATTAAAGACCAATTGGTTCTTTATGTTGAATTAACTTGCAAATCTTACGATATTCATGCAATGCACGAAACTACTGGAATATATCTTTGACAGGCATGGTATGTATTACTCAAGTGTTCTTTTAAAGTGGGTGCATCTTTTCTTGCTTTCGATTACATACACCATGGTACTGTCTAGCTATTTACATAGAAACCGGGCCTAGCGTACCCGTGAAGTTGCCAGGGGCTGCTTTTTTTTCGCAATCCCTCCATCTGTGTTGTTGCAAGGTGAAAAATAGACTAGTCATTTACTTTTTTACCACAAGTGTAGTGCTGCTAAGTAATTGTTATTCTTAGATGCGTGATGTGCATGGTACCCAAGTATAATCCTACATTGATAGTTGTCCGCCACTCAAAATGTGAATTGCCTCACTTGTACTTACAGTGCTTTAGTGACGTTCAGGTACTCGTTTGATATGTTCAGGGTCTTGTTCTCAAAGTGGTCGCTTAAACCACTCAGTTGCTTCATTTGTAAATGAACCTGTGAAACGAAAGTTGGGAAGCAAATTGCTAGTCAAAATGTCGCTTTCCATAAGCGCTTAATAAATATTTCGGTCAAAAATAATAGTCAGATGTGCCAAAAACCTGAAGAAGGAGTGACATAACTAGAAATTATGAGTGCTCGAAAATGTTTTTCTCTTACGAAGGTAAAAGTGACAACGCAATGAATATACGCCGAGACTTAGAAAATACGCAACGGAAGATGAGCTCTGTTTGTTGTGTGTTTTCTTTGTGTTGGTTGCACTGTAGTCGTTGTTATTACGTTTTAATTTGACTATCACGTGCGCGTTCGCGAAGTCGATCCGATGATCAAGTGCCTCACAATGTTCGGCGACGGCGCTACGCTCGCGATCGAAATGGCGCACATTGTTCTGGGGCTGGCGCATCCGTTCGGGAAAATATTTAGTTTCGCCGATGTAGGTGGCGCTGTACTCTGCACACGGTATCTTATAAACCGCGCCTTGTGATTTTGTTTTGGGAGGCGATCCTTCGGCCCTGGCATAAGCCGTCCTAACGTTGGCACTGGCATGTGCTGCACTTGAACCCCTTCTTTTCGGAGTACGTGCGCCATTGCCTCGCTGGTCCCTTTTATATAGGAGACGCTGAGGCGCGCGATTTAGATCGCGCGCATTAGCGGAAAAAGGATAGAAGAAAGGAGAAATAGACCATCCTTGCCGGCCTTCAAGGAAACGGCTACACAAGGAGTTTTGTTCTGCGCGTCGCTTGTCGACGGTGTTGCACGTGCCATAACCTTGGATTGCCGGGGGACACATCCCCGCCCCATCGCGGGCATTAGCGTCCCCTACGTAAAAGGGACCAGCGAGGAACTGGTGGCGTGTGTGCTCCAAAAAGAAGGATTCAAGTGGCGCAAAAGCCAGTGTCAACATTAGGACGGCTGATGCCAAAGCCGAAGGATCGCCTCAGAAAAGTGAAAAGCAATAGGCGTGGTCTACAATATACCGTGTGCAGATTGCCCCACTGCCTACATTGGCGGAATTAAATCTTTTCCAGAACGCATGCGCCAGCACCAGAACGATGTGCGCAATTTCGATCGCGAGCGTAGCGCCGTCACCGAACATTGTGAGGTACTCGATCATCGGGTCACACTTCGCGAACGCGCACGTGAATAGACACAAAGCCACATATCCGAAAACGACTGTTCTGGGAGTCGTGGCATATTCAGAACTCACCAGGGAACATTTACAGGTCCCTCGGTGCCTTACCATCTATTTACGTCCAGGGCCTGCGTCACGTTAACAAAGCATCAACTTGGTTGAAGAGGAAGTAGAGGTCGAAGCTCTCGCTGTCCCATTCCATTTAGTCGCTCCCTGAAGGAGGATTCAAGTCGACCCCGAAACGTTGGAAACTGTTTGTTTCTGAGTTTCTGGTTTGAGTTTTTGCTTGCTTCGCATTTAGTAGCTACTGTGTCAATCACAAAAAGATGCCTCACTTTGACCATGCACTTTGAGTATATATTGAACACGACTGCTGCGTCAGCGTTGTTTGTGAAGTTGGGTTCAAATGACACTCTTCGAGCAGGAGCATCAAGGCGGTTGCCGGAGACATAGCGACTGCCAATGTTGTTTGATGAGGTTTCTTATAAGGACTTTTCTTACCTCTGCAAGAGCGTAAATTATAATGTGCATTGTGCAATGTAGGTCAACACGCTAGCATCAGGGCCGCAGGGCCACAGGACCACTATCATCGCGTTTTTCAACTTTTCGATGACAGCGTGCTGACGTACCTTGCGCAGTGTAACACCAATACCGTCGTTGTATAAGTAGCGGTTTCTTTATAATATTTTCGTCCGAGCGTCTTATATGACGGTACGAATTATATGCGTTTTTTTCTTCAAGTTCGGACCTTCCCAACTAGAGCGCAAGAGAAAGGTCCAATGTGGCACAAACGCGCCCATCCTAGGAGCTTAACTTGAACTTAATACGGTTTTGCTCCAATGCGTTTGTTAGTGCCAAAGTTCTTTTAATCTTTGCGTTTCTATAGCGTTTTTCTGGCTCACCAAATAAACGCCAAAGCGCCAGACTTCAGGCAAAGACGTTATGTTTAAAACGAAGAACCAGCAGTGAACCATCAGTCTGGATCTTGTTAGGGAGTCAAGGCTACCTACCATGTGCCAGTAAGGATCCGTAGACTGATGGAGGTGTTCTTGTCTATTCGAGTACTTGAGGTTTTTCAGAAGAAATTTTTCAAGCCTTCCACAAAACGAAGGCTGCAGTTTGCAGTAGTGAGCGTACATATTGTTGTAGTGTTTCTTCATGAGGTCGCGAGTAAGGTAGGCCTCCACCGCACCGGCGGCGTATGCTTGAATTTCGTCGGCATACGAAGCGTTTGACTCCATATTGAGGAATGCCCAGCTTTAAAGAAAGAATGCAGTAAGATATGTTAGTTCTAACTTCGGCGACCGGCGCTTCTAACAAGCTGTCTGTCAGAAGGTTCAATATTTTCAGTACCTAGATTGCACACGTATTACAGAATAGTTTTATAACGGCAGATTACTTTCTACAGGCGATAAATAGTTGTGGGAGCTTTTAAAACTCTGAATGATTTTCGGCAATGTAAACCAGAAGCAACTTAGAGCTGAAATGATTAATAAAATATTTCTCTATTTTTTGGGGCAGGCATATATAGGCATACATATATTTCATTATTTCGAAAAAAAATAAACTTACAAAGTTGATGTCATAGAAATAAAAATATAGTTTCTTCGATTTCGCAGAAAGCTGTTATTCATTTCGAAAAAGATACTAGTTCTTGTAGAATGCTATTTTTTATGCAGGAACGGGCAAATGAAATAAGCATGTTTCCGAATACAAAAATATCGATACGCCTTGGCACTGTAGCCCTGATACAAAAATATATTTGTGAAAGAATCACACCACGTAATAAAGGTATGTTTGTACTTTTGTTACATATTTAGATATTCAAAATCAATGTGTCTCTATCGGACAAAATTTTCAAAGAAAGTCGTGGAAGCTGCACAAATGTAGTCTGTACAAGTGAATTATACGGCCAGGCGGACATTATGTTCAAGAGAGAACGCAACTAAAAATGACTAATTGCTGAAAATTTTATAATTATTCTTTTTAATTTCAAATTTTAGGGCACATTCTTATATAAAAGAAATGGGGAAAATCAATGTCGAAGGCCAGTGCTGTTTTCCAAAATTCAGGATTGAGCATGCAGTTGGAGTTACTCATTGAAAAAGTTTGCTCTTAAAATCTATCGACACCAATGCCAAACGCGTGATGGCCACCGGAAGGACAACCCTTGCTTGACGCCGGAAGGTCAGGTGTTAATGACGTTAATTGCGTCACTATTTTGTGTCACAGCGCGTCATAGCTGATTGCAGTTGGTGAACCGTGCCTGACAAACTAAAGCGATCAGCCATCTTAGAGGCCACGACAAGTTGATTTGGTTTGCTGCGCGATATCACTGAAAAACGTTTTAATCATGGCTGCGAATCAGTGATATCATGCAAAAGCAAAGCAACTTTTGCGGCCGTTTAAGTGGTTTATCAATTTAGTCAATCGTCTCCAGCGCTCTCTATTCAAGAATAGTGACGCGAATTTCGTCATTAACAAGTGACCCTCAAAGTCAAACGATAATTGTCCTACCGGCGGGCATCGAGCGTTTGGTTTCGGTGTCGACAGATTTCCATAACAAAATTTAGCGATGAATACCCACAGCTGCGCGCTCGATCCAGTATTTTGAAAAACTGCCTTCGCCTTCATGATTGATTGCCTCCATTTCTTCAATATCAACGTGAGCCAAAAAACGCCTAATTAAAAAAAATATTGTGCATCGTTGTTAATTAGACATTTTTAATTGCATTCTCACTTGATCATAATGTCCGACTGACCGTATAACTCCCGGTCACAGAACGAATTTGTGTAGCTCTCACGACGTTTTCCCGAAAAATTTGTATTCGTTAAAACAACACCCTGTGTATAACGTTAAGAAGAGTTTGATAAAACAATGTGTGTTTTCAGTAAAATACTTCAAGTAAAATTTGTTTCATGGACTGCATTTGAAGGCGAAACTTAGGAAGGGACACAAACATGTATTCCTTTTTTTCGCCATGGTATGTTAATACAAAATACTACGGCGTAGAAACTCTGAAAAATGTCAGGAAATAAGCTTTTTAGGCAAGACGAAGGTCAGAAATCGGACAACATTGGTTAAACGTGGGAACTGTTTTTTGTTTTAAACTGAGAACGTTGCATGGAATGTTTTGAATTGAACCTCTGTATCCATAGCATTGCCAATATATAGCTTTTTCTGGCATACGCGCAATGCACATCTTTCTTCATTAAAAAAAAAAAAAAACTACACTTTTGTTTGTTCTCGACGAATGATTTGAAGGACAATTCTGAAAGAGATCTGTAATGATGCACGTCCGTCACTTGTGTAGGGAGAACGTGTATAATTAAATCACGGGATATCTTGGCTAATTTTAGCCCCCTGTGTCATATATATTTTAAGCGTTTGGAAAGAGTACAACCGTGAGCCCACGTATGATTTAGTGGGCACTATTGGAAGGAAACCTACACTGTAAGAAATCTCGAGCTCGTACTTTCCTGCAAGGCACTCGGGAAAGTCAATCATTGCAATCTGTAGAGAAAGTTCTATGTCTGACGAGGTCTTCATTGCCACAGCGCAAACTCTTCTTTTTAGAGCGAAACAAAGTTCAGCGATAAAACAGTAAACGTGCAGGCGAGCTGGTGAAGGTTAACCATGATGAGTTTTTCTACGTCTGTGGTAAGATAATGGAAACATCAAACATTTGTGCCTTCCTTTCCTCCCATATCCTCCCAGATCTCCCACATCCCACCAAAGGTTGCAGCGATTGTCTTTTCTAAGTGGCTTGTGGTAAACCAGACGCTCAGTATTGCTTTGAATAGAGCATGCAAAACTACTGAAAAGGAACAAGTTCATCTAAAGCTATATGAGAATGCAGGTAAATCACATATTGTAAGTTTGTTCGTAAACTCTTCGGCTACATAAAAAGTTAAAAAAAAGTTCGCGCCAATCTTAGTCATATCGTCGTTTTCATACCCGCTGAAACGAATGTCATTCTCGAAGGATCCCCAGGCGACGGCTCCTGGTCCTGGTTTTCCGTCGTGGATCTGCAGATCATCTCCAGACGTTCCAACAGATGCCCACGCATACTGGCACTTTGAATATTTGGTAGGGGCTGCTGCCACTTGCAGCACCAGAAGTGGAATTGCGAGAATCCCGAGCATGGTCCTGAAATCATGTAGTTCATTACACCTCAGAATTTTTTAAAAGGCACCTTCGAGCACGCGCTTAATAAACATGTTCGTTTTATTTCACTGCGCCTTGATTATTTCCCGAAAGACGAGATACGACCTTAAGACACAATGACCTATACATACTCTTATCTTACAACTGTAGCTCTTAGTACCGTTCAAAATTGTACGTAACACGTTACGACTAACGCGTTACTTCTGTTGAGTTACTTATTTAGGTGTCAGAGTAGCCCCTTTGTTACTTTCCGAGAGAAGGAACTAGCAACGCATTTTCGTTGATTTTTGATGGAGACCCGTAACGGTATTTAGTTAATTCTAGAGTGAGACATTCACCAGACACGCTATCCAATATAAGGATAAGGCAAGCTAATAAGCGAGCATTAAAAAAAAACGCAGACAAGGAGACAAGAAGGGGGGACAAACACGAGACCGTTTGTCCCCTTTCTTGTGGGACCTCGTTTCCTATGATTTTCAATACAAGCTACCCGCCTTGTTTTCACCCCAGCTGACGCATGTGACTTTACGAAGAAGCGTCAGAAAGACAATCAGGGATATATGCATGAAGTATTACAATATAATCACCGGGATTCCTGAAAATATTAATGGAGCTCCATATCGGCGAATGGTACCCCGCATACGGTTAAGTTATCAACAGACAAACACAACTAGGTTCGTTCGGGTAACCGCCCGGGGCATGCTTTTTCTGTTCCTTATGTACCTGTGCTGTTTAGCTTCCATTAAAATAAAAGGAATTTGCATTAGAAAGCGGTTAAAGTAGATAAAAGGCATCAAAATATTCTGGCGGGCTAGTTGGTTATACATACTAAATTACAAATAGCGCTAAGACAAGAACCGACGAAGAAGTGGACAGGACAGGCGCTAACTCACAACTGACAGTTTTAAGAAAAAGGTGAAAGAAGAGGCTGGTGTTGAAAGAAGGAGAAGAAATAATTCTATTGCTAGCCGGGGCGTTCTAAGAAAGGCGCTTGTTAGACTAATAGTACTAAAACAGTGTTGACCAAAACAAAAATATTAGAAATTAAGCAAAGGTGATGAATTCGAGCTATATACGCTATTAATTTCTGAAGGAATAGAAAATAATTACTAGATCGTGAAAGGCAAAAATAAAAATAAAAAAGTGATCGCTCATAGGCCGCCGATCAGTACCTCGCGCAGCCTATAATTCGATTTTCACCCAACAGACACCACAGCCAAAGCTATACCGGCGCGAGCGCGAGGACCCACCCGGTGCCCCACCTTATACGCTCTCGTGCGACACGTAATTCCGAAGATTGTCATGTATAATGGTTCAAGTACTGAAACTCTTTCTCAGTCAACGCCAAAGATGATGTGGAGACGCATTTCCTTCCATTGCCTTATATGGTCTTAAGGCCGGATCAGACATTTGCGTTTGAGGGCGTTTTACTGCGTTGGGTCGACAACCGAAAGCGAATCACCGGCACATCTGCGCTTCGTATAAAGCGTGGAATCCAATTCAAGGAATCATCTTGGCACGCGATATAAGCAGCAGGGATGTCCTGGTTTCTCGCAGCCGCAACGCAGTCAAACGCAGTCAAACGCAACTGTCTGGACCAAGCTTTAGCATCTCAAATGACTCTGATCCTCTAGTCTTGGAAACGTCTGATCACTTTTGTGTCCGAAACAGTGTGGTTAGACTTTGATGCGAGCATGTCTAGGTTTAGAGGAAATACTTTGACGGAATAAGTAGTTTTGTTTTATAAATATTTACAGCCAACGGAACATATTTCTAATAACGTAAAAGTTAATAACATAATTTATTCTTGGCATATTACCAAAACAACCAAAGAGTTCTGCTCTTACACAAAAGAGAATATCTGACTTGATCATTTGGTCAACACCATCAAATCCAAAGCCAACCCTTCGCGCATGCGCATATCAGTCGAAGCCTAGTCGAACTTTCTCACAACTTTCAATAAAAGGTCGAAAAAGTCGAACCTAGTCAAACTCAAACCTCAACCGGTTCGCGACATCCCTAGTTGCAGCACCTATTGGGCATAAATGGAAACTTCGCCGATTTTTATTAGCCTTCGATTTGGCTGAAAATGGACAGACTGCGTTATTAACCCGTTCTTAACTGACAGCCAAGATATTTTATAAAAATAATTATTTTCCGTGAAGTTGTTGAATTGTTATGTTATGCCGGCCGCGAGGGTTTCAGGAAGCGATTCTCTACTGGCAACAATAAAAAATCCCGGCTCTTCTCTACCTGAGCATGTCACCGGCGGGCACGCGGACCAGCGACCAGGGCAGTCGCGAAGTGGCTTTTCGGTCACCAGAGATCCAGTTAATCTTTTTCACAGCTTCAAGGTTAAAACAGTCTTAGCAATGGTTAGCAGTCTGCGCTCCGCGGTAGATTGTAAGAACAGTGCCAGGAAAAGCTTCTTTTCTACCCTTGTTTTCGTGAAAGAAAAAAACAAAAAATGTGCTTCCCGGCAGCGATGGAGACCAGCCACGTAAAGGCACTTTTGCGCGAGTTGTGTGCCAAGAGGACTATGTGCCAAGAAGAAGTGAAACATTCTCACTTATGCTCGGAATACTTTCTAGCCGCGTACTGCGAGTTGAGTGTCCTTCTGCAGCTGGAACAGCTTCAAGAGCGACAAGCGCAAACTCAAGACGGCTGTGACGGCATCCTATGCGTGTCATTGTTTACGAGAATCAAAGTCTACACCTGTTAGGTCACAGCCCAGAACGCGCAAGTTCGTCGCTTTGGAAGGCGAGCAAAGTACGCACCATGCGCACGAACGCTGAAAATGGCACCGACAAGAAGGGCTTTTCTGAAATGGTCTATAGATATTTTGCTAAATTGCTTAAGCACCAAGGAGCATATGCATGCTACAAGAGTAGTTACACGCGCTGGAGTCTTCAACAGTAACGTTTTTAAAGAAACTCTAAAGAAAATGGCACGTTCCTTTAGGTAACACTAGTGTGTCTGGCACCTTTAGATCCCCTTCCGAGCATTCTCCGTGGTGCTTAGCTAATCTGTCAAAAAATGTATTGCTTGACTCATCGATATTTATTCGCCAGGGTAACTGCCAGCTTCTGATAAAATAAGAACACATTTGCTAGCGATTTCACGAAACGTAGCGAGCCTCGGCTTGAGCGTACCGAGTCGCAAAAACGGTCTACTCAAAATCCCCAGTCCTTACGTTTTTTTTTTTTTTTTACTTTCTTATATTTTAGTACGTAGGCCAGGGTTATACTTTGCGGAACTAGATATGATCAACTTCAGATAGCGCGAACACCTGTGTTTTTCTCGCTCTTTGACGCTAAAAATGCGGGCGCGAGCGTACCCAATTGCCGGCCGCGCACCTCGCTGCCCGCGGGTGACGTTGCGTTTGGATGGCGGGGAAAAACCGGGGAAAAACTGGGGAGAACAATGTACTGGTTTTGGCAGCTGACGAAATATCACTTCTTTCATTAACTTGAGTGAATGTAGAGAAACGAGATAGCATTTCGGAACCAGGAAGCCATCCGCACTCAGGTGATGACATTGGATTAGGTAGCTCAAATAATCGGGGACGTGTTGTACAACACATCGCGCTCTCAATTTTCGCTCTGTGCGTCCTTTTCTGTACCCTCTTCACCTTTTATTGCCTTGGTCGTATTATTCCCTCTTGCCGTTTAGGAGGCGACTAGACAAGGGGGGGGGGAGGATGCTAAGATTCCTGTAGAAATGAGGTCATACGTCGGTGGTGGAGTTCAGAGCAACAAAACGACAAATACTAAAAGGACGAACGACAGGCGAAGTGAATAGCAGGTTTTGTTTTCCGTCAACTCCGCGTGGTAGTCAAGTTACCTCGCTTTTTCATACTGGCTACTGCAGGTCAGGAACATCGGTGGTTTTGAAAGAGACAAGTTGGATGGACATCTCAGAATTCTAAGTTATTAGTTAATACCCTGAAGTGCACACTTGCTTAATACATGTAGATATTTTAGGAGTGCGGCAGATTTATAAATAGACTTTTAATTATAAGGTCGACCACTGTTTTTAACGAATTATTTTTAATCCTAAATTTAGATTGAGTTGAAATGTATTACAAGACGCAACATTCGTTGACGCTAACTCTCTCAAATGGCCACGACATTTCAAGATCTCTCCTCGAGGTTATTCTTAAGAAAAACTAATATTTTGATTTTTCGGATGATATCGGCTACCGGTAAATAATTTACGGTTAGGGTTACGGTTACGGGTTTAACAAATTTGATATAACAGTTTCGTTTCGGTTACGGTTACTGAAACAATTTCGTTCCTAAACGGTTTTCGGTTTCGGTTACGGTTTGAGTGCCTGAGTTTCATGTTGAAGCGCCGTAATCAAAATCAACCCAGATCAGATTGCAGAGACTCGCATAGTAGATTATTTTTGTTCTGTAAGCAAACTTATAAAAATATTTGCCTTTTTTATATGCAAACAATATTATTTATTTTTAAAGGAGTTGCTTCTGAGCAAGTGCTAAGCTGTGCCTTTTTGGGTTTTAGGCGGCGAAACACGGCAGCAAGCAACGCAGCTGACCGGCCTACCGCCGCCAGCCTTCGTCTTAGCGCAAGTTGCGAGGATCAAGGAAACCAGGCAACATCGTCGCGTCACTGGCCTGTCATCGGCAGTGCAGGGCCGTGCATGTTTCGGCGGACTGCGGTGCGGGCGCCGTTGTTATCTGCAGACAAGGGCATCGAGCATCTGTGGATTCGCCGCCTACTTAAGCACCGATCACAAGGGAACACGTCGCAGACCAGCGAAATGCTTCTGAGGAAGTACTAAGCTGTGCCTTTTTGGGTTTTAGGTAAGCTTGCTTTCATCCTTCTGCATTCCACGGGAGTGTACAGATTGGATTTCGCTGGTCTGCCCCTTTTCCGCAATTTTGTCCGCCATGGCCACGCAGAGTGAATGCATCGTGTGTCTTAAGTCTTTGTCGCTGGATGGGATTGTTGCGAGCGTGTTCAGAGTGTCAGCACGCCTATCATACTGGAAACTGCTCAGGTGTGCCCAGAAAGGCTCTGATGGCTCTGTCGCCAGAGAGTCGTACCGCATGGAAGTGCAATACATGCACACTCCATGCAACCCGTCAGTCCACCGTGGTTGACGACCAACAGACCGCAGATGGGGGTCGCTGACGCAGCCGGCGTCACTGAGCACTCGCGAGAGGAATCTGGACAACATAATAGCTCAAAATGACGACATTAGCAAACGACTCACGGACGTCTTGGGCAGAATAGAATGCATTGAAAGAACTTTGGAGACTCAGGCTGGTAAAGGTGATACTATAATGGCAAAATTAGATCACCACAGGAAAACAGTCGACGCAATACAAACCGCCATGACCAACCTGTCAGCAAAGTATGATGACCTTCTGCGAAGATTAGACACACAGAACGCAATAATAACAGAACTAACAAAGAGGACGGGCGAACCAGAAGCAAGGTTGGCGGAACAGGACGTTCAAATTCGAGACCTGAAAACAGCAGTAGAAAACGAAGAACAGTACTCCAGGCGGAAAAACGTAGAGATCCATGGAATCGTACAGCAACCCAACGAGAGTGTATTAGACGTTCTGAAAAACCTAGCTGCCAAACTCGACCTTCCGCAACCAGGCGCAGAGGACATTGAGGCTGCCCACCGACTTAGGGCGAGGCAAGGAAAAAGAGCACCGGTTCTTGTCAGGTTTGCGGAGAGAAAAACGAGGGACCTGTGGATGGCGAAGCGAGTGACACTAAGAAATTAAAATATTTATATTAACGACAATTTCACCAAAACACTGAAAGGTCTACTTTGGCAAACTAGAGAATGTGCAAGAGCAAAGGCGTACAAGTTTGTGTGGATGAGAAACGGCAAGATTTTTGTACGGCAGAAAGAAGGCGCTGGTGCCACCCGTATCGAAGGTGAAAGAGATTTAACTAAACTAACGTAGCAATGGAGAGCACTTTCGACTCGATACGCGAATGGGACCTTTATAGGGTGCGTTTGCGGACGGAAAGTAGCTGCAGTAATGTAGAGCTTAGCCTTCTGTATGTAAATGTCCGAAGCTTGCGCAGGCATTGGGATGAACTTTTAGTTATATTATCTAAAAGCCTGGCATCGCTGGATGTATTAATATTGAGCAAAATTAGCGTGGACGAAAAAGCGTGCTCGGTAGTTACGCTAGCTGGTTTCCACTCATATTGTCTGTGTCGTGAAGAAAAAATGGGAGGTGGTTTATTGGTGTTTGTAAAAAATGATTGTTTTTCAGATAGGATAAACGTATCCATGGTTCACGCAGAAGTTTGCGCAGTTTCGATTCACAAATCTTCGTCTTCATATATTGTGTGCGCGGTTTATTGACCGCCTCATTTAAACATAAACATGTTCTGCGAGGAATTTTCTGTCCTACATCGCCAATTTGACAACAACCAACATATTCTACTAGCCGGTGATTTTAATATTGCTGTTTCGGACGAAACAAAATACAGAGTTTCTAATTACTCAGATGTTCTTTCTTCCTTTGGTCTAGAGAACGTAATACTAGATTACACGAGAGAAGAATATTACGGTGGTAAAATAACTAGGTCATGTATTGATCATATAATAACTAGACTTGGAAATGTGACATTAGTTCCTGCAGTGATTAAACAAAAAGTCGCGGATCATTATTGCATAGCTCTTGCAGTATTAGGAGAAAACCCAGCCAATTACACGTCCAACCGTACAGTGTTAAAAACAGTCTTAGATGATAAAAAGATAGACCGTCTGTTTAGCGCGTATGATTGGAATTCATTGGGAATGTATGATCATATCACCACTTACAATTTGCTTGTAAATAAATTTAAAGAGATTTATAAAACCTCTTCCATGATTACAAAGATAAAAAAGAAAACCAGAAAATGTGTGGATTAATGACGATATTTTAGAACTATGTCATCAAAAAGATAAATTATGGCAACGATGCAAGCAAAGTCCCGGAGATAAAAATCTTAAAAAATGAATTTCGTGCAGTCCGAAATAAAGTAACAGCTAAAATTCGATTATCGAATTCGCTTCAGCAGGAAATTCAAGGAAAACATGGGATCTCGTAAATGAGTTGATTAGAAGAAAAAGGAAAAATAACATTGACGATACAATAAGAAATAATTTACCTGGTATAGAAAACTACACGGAACTGGCACAGTCCTTCAATATCAGTTTTGCTAGTACTGTAAAAGCCTTAAAGCAGAATATATTGCCGCATGTGAAAAAAAAGTCCAGCTGAACAGATCAACTGCTTAAATACGGCACACTTAGCAGAACTACACGAACAAGAATTGTTCGATATTATTAACTCAATGTCAGTTACAAAGGTACCTGGGATAGATGATATTCGTGTACGGGATTTAAAGTATAACTATCCAAAGTTAAAACTAATGCTACTTAAAATCATCAATGGCTGTTTGACAACGGGTGAAATTCCAGAAGGGCTAAAAGTATCAATAGTAAGGCCGCTTTATAAAAATGATAATAAGAAAGAAGTTGGAAATTATAGACCCATATCTATATTACCTGTGATCGCTCACATCCTAGAGAAATGGGTTCAAAAATGCATGAATGGATTTTGCGACAAATTTTCGTTATTAAATGACGCGCAGTATGGCTTCCGAAAACAAAGAAGTACAATTTCACTACTAGAAGATTTCTCCGATTGTGTAAATGAGACACTTGAAAATAATAAGATAGCGCTTGCCTTGTTTGTGGATTTATCTAAAGCATTCGACACATTAGACCATAAAATTCTTTACGTAAACTTGAAAAACACGGTTTCAGAGGTCATTTTAACAGATTTTTTACGAACTACTTTACAGACCGATTTCAAATGGTCAAAATTAGTCACAACACAAGTGAAAAAGTAAGAATCGAATGTGGTGTGCCGCAGGCAGCACCTCAGGCCCCTTGTTTTTTAATGTCTATGTAAATGACCTAGGATCAATACCGTTGCAGTCCAGAATGTTTCATTATGCTGACGATACCGTTTCATTATTACCACGTACATTATGACTACGAGCAAGTGGTTCCTCTTTTTCAGAGTGAGATAAACTTATTAATAGATTGGTTCTCGAGTAACGAAATTTCTCTAAATACCATTAAAACTAAGCTAGTGTGTTTCCGTAGCCCTCATAAGCGCATTGAACTTAAGACAGACATATATCTCCACCTTCATGAGCAAGATCAGTCTATCTGCAGATGTAAGCCATTACCATATGAGTCTTCAGTCAAATATTTAGGTATATTTTTTGATGAGCACGTACTTTGGAAACAGCAGTTAGAACATATTACTAGAAGGCTCCATTTAGTATCCGCGTATATATACAAACTAAAAAGTGCATGCTGTGTAAAATTACGGCAGTCTATTTTCAGAGCTCTAGGAGAGTCAATCTTACGGTATGGAATAACGATATACGGGAATTGTTCAGGGTACAAAAGAAATGGAATTGATAGGGTCATAAAGCATATTGCGAATAACATTTCATATGGTTCAGTCTATGTTGGCTTAGAACTGGAAGAAAAAATGAAGGCACTAGGCATACTCTCATTCGATCAATTTTATAAATATGTAGCAATAACAAGTAATTATTAAAAAATGATTTCAAATACGAGGTTAAGAAAAGAAATCTATGGCGTACAGAGAGATTTATCTTGCCGAAAGTTCTAACCAATTACGGTAAAAAAGAAAGGAAGTATTACATCCCTGCATTATTTAACGCGTTAACTGAAACTTTAATTAATTTAACATCCATTCGCGCGGTGAAACTAAACGTCAAAAAATGGTGTGAAAGCTAGCTGGTACTACCTGTGGATAAAAAGTTGTAATTGTTTGCATAGTGCACAGTCCTTCCTTATGTATAATGATTTATGCAGTGTTTTGTTGGCTGCCTGGACCCACACACAAGCATTTCTGCTTTCGTGGGCCAGTGCGCTATCTTGTGTAATTTTTCTATTTTCAGTAAATAAAGTATTATTATTATCTTATTACTATGACGAAAATAAACCTTGAAGAAAGGGAACAACTCGAACAAAGGACAAACACAAATCTCTAAACACAACTATGTGACTGGAGTGCGACCGAAAAAATTCGCGTGGTCCGGGTATCGAACCAGGGACCTCTCCATTTTAAGTTAAGCGCTCTAGAAACTGAGCTAACCAGACGTCAGTGGAGCAAACGGATTTTATCAACCGCCACCAGTCTAACACTAATAAGGGTGAACGGCCTGCATCTTTAAGCTTATCGTGATACTTCAATTAAATGCAAAGGTGCAAGTGAGCTGGACAAGAATGGCGAAAATAAACCCTGGGGAAGGGAACAAGGGGACAAAGAACAAACACAAATTTCCAGACACAACTAGTTGACTGGTGCGCGACCGAAAAATCTGCCTGGTCCTGGTATCGAACCAGGGACCTCTCCATTTCCAATGGAGTGTTCTACCAACTAGCCTAACCAGGAATTAGACGGCAATAGAGAAAACCGGTTTTATCAACTGCCACCAGTAAAGCACCAACAGAGGTTAACGACCTGCATGTTTAAGCTTATGATGATACAGCAAGATGATAAAACCCGTTTGCTCTAGTGACGTTTAACTCCTGGTTAGCTAAGTTAGTAGGACGCTCCACCGGAAATGGAGAGGTGCCTGGTTTCATACCAGGACCAGGCGGATTTTTTCGGTCGCGCACCAGTCACCTATCTCTGCTTAGAAATTTGTGGTCGTCCTTTGTCCGCCTTCTTCTCCTTCACCAGGGTTTATTTTTGTCATTCTTGTCCAGCTCGCTTCCAACTTTGCATTTATTACCAGTATCATCGTCGTAGTCTATATTTTTTAAGAGCTGTAAAATAAGGTTATCCTCAAACGTTTTATTGGCGCAGTGTTTTTCTAATAAGATTTATTTTATTTCTTTATGTCCTACAGTTTTAAAGTATTCAATCATTCGGGAGATAATTACAGGACGAGCGGGAACAAACAACGTCATCGTAACATTCTAATTCTACGAGTTGCACGTTTGGGCAGCAAAAAACTTCGGATTGAGCGCGAGAAATAATTGGAAATGAAAGACCGAAGTCTTTTCTTCTGCACTTTGTCTACTTTATTTTTTGAAGAAAGTGTAATTAAAGAATATTATTATTAATGCAATATTATTATCATTGAGAGGTTCCCGGTTTCACACCAGGACCAGGCGGATTTTTCGGTCGCGCACCACTTTGTCGGCACGTTGTTTTACTCTTGAAGCTGAAGTAACGACATTTTTCTGTCACATTTAAACTAATTTATGATGATTACAAATGCTATGAGGGCTACATGGCCACTAATATTTGCTAGAAACGTCGGTAGTTTACACTTTATTTTTCTTTCTGCGTGATGAACTCTCCCGAGTATACACATCAACTTCTCTTTGCACCAACGTATGAACTTCCAGCATAAATATTTCCCTTCTAATTTTATGTGTCACTGATTCTAATGTTTGTCTGTTTTGTCTGGTTATAATGTTCATGTTTTATCTTTTAATGTGAATGTGTTCCTTGTTTTTAAGCGTTTAAATTTCCGGTGTGCCAGCACCAAGACCGAATGGTTGTTTCTTCACCAAATAAAATTGATTGATTGTTTTGTTCTCGCTCATGCATATATTTTATTTTTAATTTGACTTGGGAGGCTGGTTAGCCGAAGCCTTGTGTACGTGTTTGTTTATTTATTTATGTTATTTTTTTTCGCCTATACGAATTTGCTGGGTTCAGTCCTACAAGCCATTGTCGGCTTAGACGGACCCGTCATTTGACACATCGAGAGCGTTGTGTGAATAAAAAGATTATTATTATTATTATTATTATTATTATTATTATTATTATTATTATTATTATTATCAGTTATTCATTATATTTCAAGCTCATCAGCAGCCGGCAAGCAATTCGCTACAGAAGTCAAGTCCTGGCGTCAACACGACCAGGTCACCATCATCATTCATTGAACGCTTGCTCCGGGAGAGCTTTTGCAGCATAACCGTACCTAACCTCCCTGGCATCTATCGCCAGTTCCACGCCACCTTTCTGGGTACGAAGTGCTTCTCGAGTGGACTCAGAACCACAGGACGACTTGCGTGTCAAGAAGCATGGCATTTGTTCCTGTTTCCTATCGCTATCCACCCATGTCTTCTCAATCTCCATCAAAGTGTGCAAAATGCCACGAGAAGATTGTCAGCGATGGCAGCAATATGTCCTGCGCCGACTGCAAAAGGTCGCTTCACCTGGGGAAGATGTCCTTCGGTGTTGCCGAAGCATCTTCAGAACCATGGCTGCTGGTAAACGGGAGGTTTGGCGCTGCCGTCTTTGCCGACAACACAATACTTGGGCTGATTCCCAAAATGTGTCACAGTGTGAATCTCTCTTGACTGGTGACCTATTTAGATCACTTGAATCTAGGATGGCATGTCTTACCTCACTCAAGACAAATGTTGAGTCCCTCCTTGATCTACCATCCAAGATCGATCAACTCTTGACCTTAAAGCCGGTAGTGGAGGACCTCAAACCCACCGTAAGGTAGGTTCGGAAGCTCATTGACTTTCTACCAGACAGGTATGACTCCCTACTATCAACAGCCACCACCAACTCCGCCTCAATAACAGAGCTCCGCACTGAAACTACATCTTTAAGAATAGTGATAGCGGAGCAGTCTGAAACCATTCAGCACCTCCAAGAGGAACTCAATGACAGTGAACAGTTCAGTCGTCTCTCCAATTTAGAGATTCACGGGCTGCCTCATTCCGCAAACGAAAATCTCCCTGTTGTTGTAGGCGAGTTAGCCAGTCAACTTGGCCTTCCTGACTTCCATTCAAGAGACATTCTAACAGTGCACCGTATAGGCCAGTGTCCGCGCCAATTCCAGGGCGCCGCCATGTTTATCTACGCTCGCGCCACCACGCGGAAAGAACTGGCAGGCAGGGAGGGGGCTGCGTTGGCGGCGTTGCTTTGGGGAGCTGGATGCGGCAGGCTGTCCGAATGCACCGACACATCGTGAAAGATGTCTTCACCAGAAGCCTCCGCGGCCCGTTCTTCAACAGGGAAGATGCCGTGAACATTCGAGAACCCATCTCGATCAAGAAAACAAGGGAAAACCTTTCTTGTCTTAGATGTTCTCGGTATCTGCTGACCCTTGACATCCGCGTTTCAGTGCGGGTTCATTGCGAAGTAAATATTTCGCTACCGCTTTCTTGTAGCTTTCAAATGCTTGATTGTTGGCTTCTTGTATACGACATTACATTCGTGGCACGTTTGAGACCGATTTTCGCGATCTACTTGCCTTTCTGCGGCAGCGCAGCTCTGCCGAGCCGAAATAAGTGACAGAGACCGAAACCGAAACAAAGGTACCATTCGTAGCTAGCGTACGTACACGACGTAAACGACCTGCCAACTGATCACGAAGAAGTGACCACCTCTGTTGTATCCATCACGCACGCCAAACGTACGCATAGAAAAAATAGTTGCTACACTGGCACTCACTCTTGAGTTCTTGCTCGGAGTGAAGTTTTTCTTCCGAGTGCAGCTGTCCATTCTTGCCGAGAAGCTGCATGGGACGGAAACTTGTGGAAGCCGTAGACGTCGCATCCGCACTCGCTTCTTAGGAAATTGCTTGACGGGCAGTGGGTGTCCAAAAGAACCCTGCGTTTCCTCTGGTTGTTCGTACAACCAACAACGGCACAGTGCCGTCCGGACGAATTGCTCTGATACATTACACGGCGGTAAACAAGACCGACGCCGGCAATGTGCTAGTACTGGGAAAGGTCGCGGTCTATCGCCTTCCCCCACACACACACGCTGCGAGCGTCTGGGTTCGAAACTATTAATTGCCAGTTCTAAAGGATGGTACTTACTTGAAGTGGGAGCTGGAATTCTACGAGGTACCAGGAGACACTTACTATTGGGTAACGAAGCAGGGTGCCTGTTGGGGTGGAGTCTAGGAACGCTACTGATTAATATTGTGACAGGCGATCAGTTATGATAACAGACGAAACTTCGACTCGTTTGTTCAGAAGTTCGCCGTGATATTTTATTAGCCCTCGTTACAGCACACCAAAGATCATAGGCAGTGAAATTCACATCATGCAGGCTCGTGCGTCATAGTCAAATGAGCGCAGTCGACGACGAGGTGTAATGAGCTACTAAGCTTCACAAGGAAAATGCGCGTGAGAAAGAGTTTTGAGGCAGTCCAAAACACTGATCCAGCAGACGCACGTACACCGATCCAGCAGACGCACGTACGTACGTTTACTCCGGACTTCATGAACCCGACGGCGCAAGATCAAAGCGATCAAAGAGCACCGCCGCCATCGCCACCCGGTTTTCTCTGCACTTTGCGCGACAACGGCACTGCAATGGAGGGCACTCGCCTCGGCGTGAACAATCCGCGAAATAGATTAATTTCCCACTCTTGAAGCCATTCCAAATGATAAATGAAAATACCTCGGCGCTGTAGAACATCTGACGGCACAACGGTGCCGAGCGCCTGCTCGGCATCGTCGTTGCTTGTAAAAGCCTGCTTATTTGTAGTTGAGACGACGATTCCACATATTTCGTGCCACTCGTGGTGCTTGCATTCGTGTTGCTTCGAAGGGCAAGGAAATCTTCTCACGAGGACGTCGAAGACACGCAACACCGGAGCCACCAAAGCAATCGTACAAACCGTCGCCATGTTTTCTTTTTCTTCGTCACTCGCGGCGCGGTCAACTCGTCGCGAGATGTTTTCTGGCTCGGCTAGATGGAAACTAACAGCGGCAAAGTGGCGTATGGACAAACGGCTCTCACATTACGGGCACTATACTCACATACCGCGGTAAACAGGACCGATGCCGGCGAAACGTCAGTCAGCACACCAGCAAAGAAGCCTACGACGGGAAGCAGCTGTGCGGGCCGACGCAGCCCCCTCCGCGCGAGCGTTGGGTTCGAGATTATTGTTCGCTTTTGCTCCTTGCGGTCGAGGCTAAAAAGAGCACTTCCGGACAAAGGTCTATACCATCTCGCCGGGACGTCCCTCCGCCTATGCTGATTAGATTTTCTTCGATGACTGTCAAAGATCAATGGCTCACCACAAGAGGAAAGCTGCGGACTCTTTCAGCCAACGGGTCACTGCCAAAACTGTTCGTCAACGAAAACCTAACCCGAAATAACAAGGAAATGTTTTGAAGGGTAGGCAAAACTGTACAAGTTCACATGGTTCAAGAATGGTAAGCTGTTCACAAAGAAGACCGAATCCTCTCCAGTTGTCCGTATCCATCGGCTGGACGACCTGGAAAAGATTGTTTAGTCTTTCTCTTTGCTAAACGGTTCTGCGAACATGACAACGACTTAGAATAATGGTAGTACAGTTTTGTCGGTGCTCCGATTTTTCGTCCCTTCAAGTTTTCTTGCACCCAGCGAGTGATAGCGCTCTTGGTGTCTTACATGTGAACATTAGGAGGATACGCAAATATTGGGATCAGTTTATAGCAACTGTGAATGATACAATAGAATTGTTCGATGTTTTTCTACTAATAGAAATCAATGTTAAAGACGACTTTTTAATGAATTCTAGATAGCAGGTTACAAGGCGTTCTTTTTAACACGTATAATTGGACGAGGGGGAGGGATTGCTATATTTGTTAAAGATATCTGGTGTGCTGAAAAACGTGAAGTAAATTTTCTTGGTTGCGAATCACTATCACTGAATGTATCGAGTTCTTAGTGGTCGTTGATGTTGCTTGCGTTTTTCAGGCCTCCGTCAAGTAATCCTTCGACATTTTTGAACGAACTCCGAGCTACGCTTAATAATTTTCAATCTATTGATGATATTTGTTTAATAGGCGACTTTAACATTAACACGCTTAAACCCAACAAGTCTATTGTTTGTGATTAGCTTAACCTATTGGCTCTATTTGGTATTGAGGGTTTAATTCTTCCTCCTACCCGAGAAGAACTTTTAGAGGATCATTTTGTGGCGTCATGCCTTGATCATATTAATGTACGCGCGCCGGATATAGTTGCAAAATCAGCAGTAATAGAGCAAAAACTCTCCGACCTTTACTTCGTGGCATGTCAACTTATGCCACAACTCAATGTTAAACCACCAAAAGAGACAACAAAAATAATTGAAATTATCGATCGAACGAAGTTTGATAACTTGGTTGGGGCGAACGATTGGAACATTTTGTTATCTAGTGATGACTTTGACGACGTTTACAGTAGGTTTCGAGATCAATTTTGTGCCTACAAGATACAAGCAAAAAAGGTCATCGCTGTGAGGAGACGTCGGAACGAACACGACTGGCTAACTGATGACATTCTGTTAGCAATTATGTCTAAAGATGCCCTTTGGGCACGATGCCGACGTTCTCCGAAAAATTCTCAGTTGAAGACAGAATTCCGCAGTACACAAAATCGTTGAAACGCGCTGATACGTTGGGCAAAAAGAAAATATTTTCGAGATAAATTTTTTAAAGCAAGCTCAAATATATCACATACCTGACGTTTGGTGAATCAACTACGAGGCAAGAGGATTAATAAATCAATTGAAGACACACTCGAGAAAGCATTCGGTCACGATACAACGCAACTGGTTGAGGATTTTAATACGTTCTTCGCTAAATTCTCCGGAGTAGCCCGTGATGATGCTCTGTTTTCGGAAGGGACTCTAGACTCAAATGTTTCCTCGGCTTTCCTTCCTCAGATGGCGGAACTTGATGTTAGAACTGCACTTTTCAGTTTTAAATCAAACAAGTCCCCTGGTATAGATTGAATCAATGCAGAAGACCTACGGAGAAATTATGATTTTATAAAGCACGTGCTCCTTCATATGTTAAATGGTTTCATTTCCCGTAGGAAAATTCCGGATGATTTGAAGAGTGCCTTAGTAGAGCCTTTATTCAAAGGTGGAGAGCGTAAAAACTTAACAGTTACCGTCCAATTTCAATTTTACCTTGTATAGTGCAAATTTTGGAAAAACATATCCTCAATACTATGACGTCGTACCTAATAATAATAATAATAATAATAATAATAATAATAATAATGCTTTTATTCACTTTACAAATACATATAAATAATGCTGGCCTACAAAAGCAGTATCCTGCTTGTGCGTAGGACCAGACAATCCAGCGAAATACATATCAATGCATCATGATACAAAAAAATCGAACGAGTATGTAATGTGGCCATCAATACCGACATCATTACAGAACAGCCCAAATTCAGCACAAAACAAAATGAACATAACTAATGAAATCATCATGAGGCATGTATACAGGGATGAGAGGAAAGCAGTGTTTATGCAGGTAATGAGAGGCACCAATTTTTTATTTCTTTTTTTAGTACTTTTATCGAATTTATTTTCATTAAAGGCTCAGTGAGCTCATTAAATAAAGTGGGAATAAAGTGATTTCTGCACCATTTTCCGTATCGCGTATAAATTCTGGGAATTTTAAACCTTTCTTTACGCCTTAGGTCTCTAGGCTTGTCCACTGGAAACTTAAATGTAGAATCATAGAAATAATTTATAAGCGTAACATATCTATGAAAATTTAAAAAAAATAAAATTTGGAGCTTTTTTGTTTTATTTTCCATATCTAAAGTTCCGTACGGAGTTCCGTATGTAATGTTTTTCACCATATGTCTTAAAATTCTGTCTATGGCATTTGTCTTGTATGGAGAACAGTGCCCATATAAAGTGATTCCATATCGTAAAATAGACTCAGATAACGACCTGTACACCAGTAATCTTATCTTTACGCTGCACAAGCTTCTTATTCTATACAAATATGCTGAAACGGTACGTAGTCTTTTAGTCACGGATTCCACATGTTGATTCCATGATAAATGTTCGTCCACGTATAATCCTAGATATTTTACACAATTATCGTATGGCAAAGGCTTACAAGTACAATTATTACACGGTGTCGAATGAAGTAAAATTCTAGGTGACATATCAACACGTTTATGAGAATTTCGGAAACACAGTAACTTAGTTTTGGCAAAATTTACTGAAATGGCATTTGAGTTAAACCAACCTATTAGTGCATCTATATCTCTTTGGAAGATTAAAACAGCATCATCATAGTTTTCATAAGGTAAAACTAGCACCGTATCGTCAGCATACTGAAATAGCTTAGCTTGTAGTGGTAGAATACCCAAATCATTTATGTAAACGTTAAATAAAATTGGTCCCAGAGTGCTCCCTTGTGGTACACCACATTCAACCTTAGCTGTACTACTTATATTATTCATAATTTTAACAATTTGTTGTCTGTCGTTAAAGTAGTTCTGAAAAAGTTATAAAACTGTCCCCTGAAACCTAATCTGTAAAGCTTTTCAAGTAACAAAGAATGATCAATGGTATCAAAAGCCTTCGATAGATCTATAAAAAGTGCTAGGGCAATCTTGTTATTGTCTAGTGCTTCATTAACACAGTCGGAAAAATCCTCTAAAAGTGTAATTGTACTCTTTTGCTGTCGAAAACCATATTGAGTGCATGAAAATAAATTAAATTTATCACAAAAACTGGTCATTGTTAGTTGCACCCACTTTTCGATTATATGAGCTAATGCAGGTAGAATGGAAATGGGTCTGTAGCTCTCCAATTCCTGTTTTTTACCCTTTTTATACAGTGGACGTATAATAGATATCTTCAAGCCCTTAGGAATTATTCCGGTATGAAAGGTGCCATTAATTATTTTCATTAAAACATGTTTTAATTTATCAAAGTTATACCGAATATCTCGTATTCTAATATTATCAAAACCTGGTGTTTTAGTTATTGGCATAGCATTTATAATCCTAAAAAGTTCACTCTCCGTCATCTGAGGTAAGTACGCCGAACTAGAGCATCTGACCTGCGGAGTGACACGATTGGGACCAATCAGTGAAATGTTATTTTTTATACTTCTTACGGAGTCAACAAAAGACTTATTAAATGATTCTGATAACGTTGAATAAGAATCTAATCCAGGAAAGTTATTCTTAATTGTATCATCCACGCTATTTTTAGACTTTCTACCAGCTAATTGATTTACTAAGTTCCATGTCTTTTTTATGTTTCTTGTCGACGACGTGAACTTATTTAAATAATGTTTCCCTTTTTCTAAACGTATTCTTGCTGTCACTTTATTGCGCACTGCACGAAATTCATTTCTTAGTTCTGTGTTCGCGGGATTTTGCTTACATCTGCTCCAAAGCCTTTCCTTTTGATCACACAATTCTAATATTTCCTCGTTTATCCAAACATTCTCAGGTTTTCGTTTTTTCAACTTTATTTTTCTGGTACTTCTGGAATAAATATCCTGAAACGTGTCCACTAGTTTATCATAGGCTACAATGTGATCAAACTCGCATAAAGAATTCCAATCGAACGATTGTATTAAGTTATCGATTTTTTTAGTATCTAGTATAACTTTGTACCCATTTTCTGAATCTACATTTTCAGCAGTAATTTCGCCTAATATTGAGAGTACAGTAATATAATGGTCAGCTACCTTTTGCTTAACGACTCCAGACAGCGTTTTCAAATTACTAATTCTTAACACTATGTGGTCAATACATGATTTTGTAATTCTATTGCCATAATATTCCTCCCTCGTATAATTTTGAATGACATTTTCTAGACCAAAAGAAGCGAGGCTGTCAAGATAACGCGGTACTCCCTGTTTATTCTCATTCAGAACATCAATATTGAAGTCTCCTGCCAGAACTAGGTATTTGTTGTTATTAAATTTTTGAAGGAACTGTTCCAATTCATCACAGAATATAGGTATACTTGAACTGGGTGGCCTGTATACAGCACACACAACGTAAGAAAAATTCATTTTGTGAACAATAGCAGCACACACTTCTGCTTGTACAAATGAAACATCTATTTTTTCTGATAAACATTTGTCATTTATGTACATCATAATTCCGCCACCTTTTCTTTGTTCTCGGCACAAGCAGAAAAAATGAAAGCCTGGCAAGGAAAATGTAGAGCAACCTGCCTCATCAGCATTGACCTCACTCAAGATAAGTATGTCCAAACTTGGCAGGCGCGTATTTAAAATTAACATTAACTGATCCCAATGGCTGTAGATACTCCTAACATTTACATGAATTAAGCTTAGTTTAGTGTCAGCGTTACTTACTTCCGCCCTAGAACTTTTTGTATATGCATCCCACTCACGGAACGATTCAAAAGCGATTCCATTATTACCTGATTTTGATAAAGTCTCGTTCGCTCTCAATCTGAATTACAGCCGCTCCCTCCTTCTGCCTTACGAATATTTTTCCGTTCTTCATCCAAGTATACATGTACCCTTTTTCCTTCGCACGTGCCTTGGTGGACCACAACAAACTTTTCAGCGCTCGAGTCAAGTTTTCATTTATATAAATGTTCTCATTTCTAAGAGTAGTTCTTTTTCTCACCCACAAATCCCTTGTACGCCTCTCAGTGAATCTCACCAAGATAGGTGTGATTCTTCCTTCTTTAGCTTTTAGCCTGTGGGCAGCCTCGATGTCATTCGGAGTTACTGGTGGTAGGTCCAGCTTCGTTGCCACTCTGTTAATTACGCTCATTATATCTTCATTTCGTTGTTGGACCATACCATGGATTTCAATATTCTGGCGTCGAGAGTACAGCTCTGCATTGTCAATAGCCTTTCTTAGCTCGCCAACCTCTTCATCCCTTTGCGAAATCCTTCCCTCTAGTTCACCGATTTTCCGCTGTAGTTCATTTATTGTTTTGTTTTGATTATCTAAATGAACAACCAATTCCTCATACCTTGCTGTCTGATCATTCATGGCTGCCTCGATTCCTGCTATTGTTTTACTCTGAGTTTCTATTTTGAGCATCATCGCGTCGGACCTCGCAGTCTGCGCCTCGAGAGACCTCTCAATGCAAGACATCCTATTAAGGACGGAGGTCAACTTTGCACTGATCGATTCATTTTGTTTTAGTAACCTTTCAAGTTTTTTCTCATTTGGGGTCAGTTCCGACGCCCTTTGAGACACCTCGGGAGTCGCAGACTGTCGTTGGGAATACAACTTGCAGGTGTTACATTGCCACTCGGAAATTTCTACGTCGTTCATTGACTTCATTACATTTTTTGTCAGTCCAGAACACTTGCCCATGTGGTAATAATTTGAGCACTCCGAACACTTAACACATGCAGCATCATGTCCAATTTTTTTCAAGCAAGAGAGACAGTCACCTTTTTCAGCCATCTTTGTGAAAGCACCAAACAAAGAACAAAAGCAAAAAGCAAAAAGCAAAAAGCAGACCAGCGAAATGCACACCCGCGCACTTACAATAGTAAGTGAGTGAATACAAAATCTTACCTACAAAAATCGAAAACTTAGTTTTCTTGGCGATGCATTCCGCTGGTCTGCGAAGAGCTGTTCAGCGACTGCCACTTTTATAGCCCAGAAGCTCCGACGACAGGCTGTCCCGACTGCTGTCTGCCAGCAGGCGCGAGCAATCATCCGCTGATAACTGGGTATCGATGCGGTGCCGTCGATGTGCAGCTATCTCTTGATACCGGCGCTTGAATCCAGGATCGGCCGTGTCATTCGTTTTGCGGGCAGATGGGCGCCTACAAAAATCGAAAACTTAGTTTTCTTGGCGATGCATTCCGCTGGTCTGCGAAGAGCTGTTCAGCGACTGCCGCTTTTATAGCCCAGAAGCTCCTAGATAGCTTTGATAATCTATCGTCTAGGCAATATGGGTTCGTTAGTGGCCGGGTACCCAATCACTTCTGGAAGATTTTTCTAATGCACTGCGTCTTGCTTTTGAAAGGCATAGAGTCGCGTGTCCACTTTTTATTGATGTGGCGAAGGCCCTCGACACGGTCAGCCATAGCATTCTACTTAAAAAATTGCATAAAATTAGATTCCGCGGCCCATTCTTTCTTCTACTTCGGAACATTTTGAGCGGCCGTACACAAGTAGTTTCTATAAACAATAGACGAAGCTCCAAAGTAAATTTAAAAGCTGGAGTCCCCCACGGATCTAATTTTTCACCTCTTCTTTTCAACGTGTTTGTCAACGATATGTCCTACGCTGTCTCCACATGGAGACTCTTCCAATACGCGGACGACATGGCGTTGCTCTCGCTCCAACTTGATTATGCTCCAGCAATGACGCTACTTCAAAAAGACATGTGCTGCTTACTTGACTGGCTTAAACGAAATTGTCTCGAGGTAAATATATCAAAAACTAAACTTATTTGCTTTCATAATCCCCTAAGAATTGTAACATTTGATCATCCACTTTACATGCATACGCCTGACTGTGCAGGCAGCAACTGCTCCCCAATGTCTTATGCAGATCAGCTTAAGTATTTGGGAATTGAGTTTGATAGTGCTTTGTCATGAAATTTTCACATGTCTTATATCTGTAAGAAATTGAGAAAGGTGTCCTGCTGACTCGATAATACAAGACCATTAATTCCTATATCAACCAAAAAGATGATAGCTCAAGCGTTAACATACAGTGTTTTAAGGTATGGCATAACAATTTTTGGGCATGGGTCTCTGATATGGTGCCAAAAACTTGATTCAATTTTTAAAGGAATGTTTAAGTGTATTGTCTAATTTTCATCGTCACAAACTGAAGAAGAAAAAATAACAACTTTAGGTTTGCCACTATTCCATGCTTTATTCATTCAGACGGTTGTATTGAAATATTTTTGGAACGATGACTATAAAGAGCCTCATATAGTGTCTAGATCACTTCGTCAGACCGAACGCTATAAAGTGCCTTGTATCACCACGAACTATGGAAAGCGTGTTCGCAATTTTTATGTGCCTTCAACCTTCAACGGCCTGCCAGAAACCATATATGGTGTGAACTTTCTAAAAAAGCTAAAACAAGTGCTCCAAGATTTCAATAGAACAACACAACTATGCGTGAGACTGTGTGCGCCTGTATGGTTTTTATTTTTACATATTCATTTATTGCATCACAGTGTAGTTATTGAACCTATGTGTACATTCTTTTCATCATATTTTATTTCATTCGAGAGTAGATACTAAATGGTGAGCTTGATACTGTTTGTGTGTGGGGATATTGTAACTATAACCTGTAGGGTGCCGTCCCACAAGCCTTTACTGGCTTTGACAGACCCCTGCCTCGATTTGAAGAAACATCTACACAAATAAATATATTATTATTATTATTATTATTATTATTATTATTATTATTATTATTATTATTATTATTATTATTATTATTATTATTATTATTATTATTATTATTATTTTTGCTAAAACTTTGACCTATTTAACTTTTAACTTTATTATTCCTTGCGGATATGCAAAACATTCCTCCACCCACGGGGGCGACCCGCGGTGCCGAAAGCGCGTAATATGTGACGACATCCTGACGTTTTAGGTCCTGGCTTTTCTGCTCGTCAGAGCCGCCAAAAGCTTCTTTTTAGTCGAAATACAAAATGTAAGAGCGCGAGCCATCTCATTTATTTAAAAAAGTAGTTTTTCTTCAGTATTTTAGATCAGAAAAGAAACAAATGCAGTTTATAAAGTGCTGAAAGAAGAAATGACCCGTCGATATACCCGCCGCCAAGCGGTGGAAAAGGCGGCGCATACTAGAAAAGTGTAGTGGGATCAGGCTCCGACGAGCGACGAGCGCAGAGAGGTCCCGTATGTACGCGGCGGCGCTGCAGTCGAGGATCCGACCGGTTCCGAGCGTTCCGAAGGCCTTCGGGGAGCAGCTTGGGCTGGCGGTTTGACCCTTTGGCGGTATGGCAGCGCAAAGTGGCTCCCGTTCTGAGCTGATCTTTATTTCGTGCTTGCTGTCGTTTGTGGCCAATCAAGTGTCGTGCCGAATTAGTGTTTAATCGCGCAGCAGATGCAATACGAGCCGCCCTTGCTGCCCGCGTCATACAGCCCATCCAGAAAATGCTTTTGTGGCGCCCTTTCGAGCCGTGGACACGGAGTGCGGTAGCCGTGAGCGCTCGCTGAGCTTATTACCCCTTCTCTAGTTCACGGCCACTCAAGCAACCAAGGACGTCATGAAGGAGATTAGTTTTTGCTTGTTTTTGTAGTTTTGATTTGCCTATAACTTTTAAAATAAAGTGAGATTCGAAAAAGAAACCTTTCATTAAGTTACTATGTTCAGTGCGCTCAGGTTGGGTGCAAATTAAAAACCAGTAAAAAGGTTCGTGCAGGGCCCCTTTAAGGCCTGTTCACGCATTTGCACTTCACTACAACCGACGGAGACAAGGCCGTTTTTAAGACTCTTGGGATAGTTTACGACCGGCTGCGCAGCAATGCAGACGGTTGTAAGCTGTCACAAGAGACATAAAAACCGGTCTTGTCTCAGTCGGCCATCGTCAACCGCAAGTTAGTGAATGGGACTTTAGAAGTTAAGATTATTGAATTGTAACGTCAAGACTGGTTCCACACTTGCGTGAGAGTGACCAAGTGCGATTGCAACGGCTTACGACGGATATTTTTACGGATTGCTATGGCAACGGGGCCGTTGTAAGCGGCTTAAAACGCCGTCGCCATAGCAACCCATAAAATTATTAACGTCGCAACCCCCTTGCAGCCGCACTGGGTCGGACTCGCGCAGGTGTGTGAATCACCATTTAGAGCCATCATTACATTCTCTCTGACAGAGAAAATTCAATTATAAGAAACTTCTTAAGCAGTAAACTTGTAAAAAAATATATTTTATCTGGGAGCTTTGTGAAAGGGGAGTGGAAGCTACTGTTGAAAGGAGCTAAAATAGTCAATAGATGTTTACGAATAAAATAGTTCTATTTAATGTTACCATACAGATTTCAATACGGTGATGAAAAAGCTGGTTAGCTTTAATTTTATTGAAACTTGTTAAGGAAAGGACACTTATGGTGTCATGAAAAGTTAACGGTCGTTGATATCAAACTATTTCTTAAAAGTAGTTTTTTAAGCCACAATTGCCAGTGCATTGTAAAATTAATTTTCTTAATGGTGTTCTTGGTCGTCCTGACCACAGAGCGCTTTGATATATGCAGGAAATCTGATAGGAAGAGTAGGAGCCAAGGTTCTAAGAAGAGCGAACATTTAGTTATAAAACGGAGGTAGCATCTTAAAATGTTTAACCTGAAACTGATCCCCGAAGAACGCTTCCGAACCTGTCATCAATATTGCCTTAGTATGGTACTAGTTTGTTTCTACAATGAATTCATGCCATTTTTATTGAATGAGTGAAGTAACAAGTACGATACTCACCTTCCTTAACGTCCGCTTCTCCAGAAGAGAGCGCCTATGCAAACGAGTAGATTATCGGCCTCAGAAACCTGTTATATACGTAGATAAGATATCAGCGGGCTTTTAATAATATCACTGGCTCGTGAATTTGAATGACCCCTGACGTCAAGCTTGCCTAGAGCTTGCCGGCAAGGGGTGCTTACTTTGCTCACTCGCTATCATCCGATTAAGCTATGTTCCTTCGGTATTATTGCACACCTTAAAAGCCAAGAGATATTCCCATTTTAACGATTAAATCTGACGCCCATAAATATTTAGTCGTTCCGCTGAATTCTCGGTGAGCCTGAAGGTCTCATAAAGGAAAATAAATATTGCTCGGGCGTTACTATCTAGAGTAAGGAATAACCGTGCACTAAAAAGGGGGCGTCATCACAGTAACGTCGAGGGACGAAGCTGGTTGAACGCGAGTACTGTTAAAGCCCGACCTAAAATGTTTTTTCGCAAGGGAAGAAAATCCTCCTCCTCGTCCTTCCACTTCCTCCTCTCCCGCTGCTGTCTTGAAGGGGGAACTCCTTTGTTGGGGCTGTAGCAAGCCAGGATCGCATCCCAGCTTATCCATCCGCAAGATGCAGCAACAAATGGATTTCCCCGCCGTCGAGATAGCGGTTGGAGAGGAGGAAATGGCAAGCGTGGTGAGGGGAATTCTCCTAGCCTGCGGAGAAGCGTTTTGTAGGTCGGCCTCTCAGGTACAAAAATAAAGCACAGAATAGCATTTTGACGAGCTCATGCATGTCTCTCGTTTTCCCCATTTTATAATTTATTGTTTTGATTTTTAAATAAGTAAGCATACATTGTTTCAATTTATTGTTTAAAGGGTAACTGCAAAGAAAAAAAGTGTTTTTTAAACAGCCTAATTGGGACAAGCATGTCACAAAACAAATCTTCCGCGAAAAAACAAATTTTTTCTAGCAATATTTACGCCACAGAACGTAATTTAGTCGGAGTCCCAACCTCTCCGCATTTGAAACTCCCGCTCTTTCGACGCCCGCGGAGTGGCTGGTATACGTCACTCCGTGACGTATAGCAGCGACTCTGTGACGTGTAATAGGAACTTTGTGGCGCGCGATTCAAAACGGGTGAAATAGCCGCAAACTAAAGTCAGTCCTGCGCAATAAATATTGCTGTAAAAAATTTTGTTTTTTGGCGGAAAAATGTTTTGTGACATGCTTGTCCTAATTAGGCTGTTTAAAAATACACTTTTTTTTCTTTGCAGTTACCCTTTAAGAAACCTTTTTTAATGTATCGTATGATTTTTACTTAGTTCTTTGTTTAGTTTCCTCAGCTTACAGCTTCACAAGCAGAACGCTCAGCGGAATATTTTCAGGAAAGAAATTCATGCAACGATAAAAGTGCGAAGGAAAGCCTTTATAATTCCTTTAGGTTGGTGTATTTATTTCAAGCTGCTTGATCTTTTTTTTTTTTTCGTCAAGGACACACGGAATAAACGCTGATTTTTGATTAGAAGATGATATAGATGAAATTAAAATTCTCATGCGACTGCAAAATATGAAGGCAGTAACTTTCCTTTTCGGAGATTAGGACGCATGGATAACCAACACTCTGTGCGGTGCGAAAGATGGTTGAGATTCATCCATAAAAGTTACACAAAAATATTTGGATGTTTAAAATCATCTTGTGGGCTAGTTGGCAATACATCTTGGTAAAATTAGCGCAAAGACAAGGGAGGAAGTACTTAGACAGGATAGAGCGCTACTTACAACTGACGTTTAATACTGTGAGAGTACGACAAAGAAGAAGTACTAACGTTTAAAAGAGAAAGACACACGAATAAAAACATAAGAAATTGTCAGCGAAGGAAGGAGCAGAAGAAAAGAGAAATAACAATAAAAGCACGGTGAAGAAAAAGTGGTTAGGTCTGAGCTTGATGGTTGGTCACGCTGTTCAAAACGACAGCGAGCTCCAGGACATCAGGAAAACCTTTGTTCATGATCTGAATGGCTAACGCTTTTCCCGGTGACCATATCAATGTTTTTACATTCTGTCGCCTGGGCTGCATCCAACACGCCGCCGGACTCAGACCTCCGGGACACTGATCAAGGTATGGCCTTTCTTTCTCCGAGAGCAGTCCACATACTTGTGTTGATGATTTACCTAATCATCAACACGGGGTAAATCATCAACACAAGTATGTGGACTGCTTCAGTGGAGTAGTCTACGAATTACCCTTTTCATGTGGAAAAGTCTATGTGAGACAGTCGGGTAGTTGCATAAATGCTAGATTGAGAGAGCAGAACCTCTTGCTCAAGGCTAAAGCCCCTCAAGGCTTCACCTGCAGGACATCTAGCGGTACACGTTCGGGATGCCAATGCACCCATTGTTCAAAAGCACAAAAGTGTTACAGCGTTTCAGAGAAAAAAGAAGTCGGGAAAGCTACAAAGCGCACATGATTATAAAAAATGAGGTGTATGCATCAGTGCTCCGCTAGTGGTCATATCGGAGAAAGAACGGCGATACCTTGATCAGTGTCCCTAAGGTCTGAGTCCGGCAGCGTGTTGGATGCGGCCCAGGTGACAGAATGTAAAGGACATTGACATGGTCACCGGGAAATGTGGTAGCCATTAAGTTTATGAACAAAGGTTTTTTTCTCGTGTCCTGAAGGTCGCTGTCCTTTTGAACAGTGTGAACAACCATCAAGCTTAAACCTAACCCCTTTTTCTTCCCCGTGCTTTTTATCGTTATTTTTTTTTCCGCTTCTTGCACTGACAATTTCTTGTTTTTATTCGTGTGTTTTCAACTTTTAAATGTCAGTACTTCTCTTTTGTCTTTCTCTCACAGTATTAAACGTGAGTTGTAGGTAGCCCCCAGGCCAGTAGTCGTACTGCACTGGCAAAATTGCTTATCTACAGATGGGTAACAATGTCACCATGTTCTAGCAGAGTAAACTTCTTCTGTATAAACAACTAACGACGAGTTAGTTTTTCCTGTCTCTACGTTCTTCCTCCCCTGCCTTTGCGCTAATTTTACCGAGATATTTGGATGATCTGCAATGTTGATTTATTTATTTATTTTCACATACTGCATTCCCATCGGGGATATTGCAGGGGTTTTAGGGGGGGGGGGCACAATTCAATATTCGTTAAGACAGGAAAAACATGAAACATCGTAAAATAAGATCAACCACTGCCAACCGCACAAAGAAACTCGCCTGGAGGTAATAAACGGGTGTTACGGAGTGCTAGATTCCAATATTCACTTGATCTAGGGAAAAACAAAAACTGTATTTAAACATGTCAGTCCGAGCATAAAACGTTGAAATGTTTAGGTCATGGTGGCTTTCTGTTGATGACGCTATGTGCAACCTTATGTGTGTGTGTATAATGAGGTGAAACTTGGCGAGTTAAGCAGACGGCATAGGACTTTAAGGCTCTCAGTGTGACGTCCATTGGAAAGAGGACTTAAGCTTAGAGCCGAAAGGTTAGAGGATGGGGATAAATCTGTGTCGCAGAGACGGAAAATAAAACGTACTGCTTTCTTTTGGACTGATTCGATCTTTTTAATATCAGAGTGTTTCCAGGGATTCCAAATGATTGAACCGTACTCCAACTGTCCCTCTTTTGGCTGCTCATGCGTAAAGTTTAAGCCCTTGCTACAAGTTTTAAACACCTCCAACACTTCCTTCACTTCACGTTCTAGTGCGTCAGCCTGATTACTCAGAATGAGGAAGTCATCCACAAATCTGAATATTTTGAACCTGCTAGAGACCCGTAGCTCCTCTAAGATGACTTTTCCGCACACACTGAGAAAAATGTTGCACAACACATGTGTCACACAAGAGCCAATACAAATGCCCCTCTTTTGCCCCTTATCTGTATTGGCTCTTGTGTGGCACCTCGTGCTTGCAACGGACTGTGACTCAGCTTTGCCTGCTGGGTGTACTGTGTACGCTAAGGCAAGAGAGAGGGCTAGCAGCGGGCATTGAATGCCAGCAAACAATGACTCAAATTTCTACCTAAGGACCTGCGGCAGAAGATGATCCGACTCCACTCCTGGCACGCCACCTGGTTCTTGTCCCCGACTACGCAACACTTCTAGGAAGAGAAAAGAGGACGCACAGAAAAATAGTGTGGAGAATCGGAAGGAACCTTGGTCAGCATAGTAACAAAGCCCCAGCATTTCTTTGACCCTGGTGCCCTCAGAAGTAAAAAAAAAAAAAAAAGAATATGTCCGTGTTTGGATTCTTTTTTTTTTTTTGGGGGGGGGGGGGCATTTCTCGAGAAATGTAACAAAATACATTTTGTCCTGATTGTATCACCATACAAAGAAACATTCCACCTGTATTTCGATACAGGAATGCAGATGCTGGTGAAACAAATGTATCGCGATACATTAATACAGATGCGAAATGCATTTTTGAAATACTATAGCGATACATTTGTATCGCGGCACTGTCCAACCCTGCCATGCGCTGCATCGTAATTCTCAACATGAAAAAATCGCATCCCAGGTCGGGTTGCACAGAGTTCATTATTAAAATTTCACTAGAGCCTGTCGCCGAAAAATACTGCTTCTTAATTAAAAAGTGCAACTTAAATTTGTTTGGGTTGTTTCCACAGAATTCATTCTCGAAGACAGTAGAACGCAGGTCACTATGTGTAAACCGAACCTCCACTGTAATAAAGGGTACGTAGAGCTTATAGACAAAGCTTTCCCTGACATAATGAGAAATAACATCCCTTTCCTCGTATATGTCCTGGTATAGCCGCATAGACAAACACTACTTAGTAACCAAGAATATGTACTTTATTATTCATGCTAGAAAAATAACCTAAACGAAAACCACCAGTAAAGCCCGCACTTTTTGAAACTCTTTTTTCGAAGACCAACAAGTCCTGTAAATCCGCGACAATATGAAGAAACAATACAAATGTCAAATGTAGTAATACTGCAGTTTTTATTACCGTTCAATTAAAAAAGGTCTTCGTTTTGTAAAAGAAAAGTGGCAAAAGGGATTTGTCAGACACATGTAAACGTCCAACACCACCGTGACGTGCACGATGAAGGATTTTTCGTCTCGGAGAGTTTCAAAGATGATAAAAATAAACCAAAAACATCATTATATTTGTCGCGCGCAATAAGTAACTAGAAAAACATACCATAGCACTATTTGTTTTTTTACATAATATTGCTTTAACCGATTGAATACCTGCAATACCACCAGTGGAAAGTACCAGATCAAGGTCTACGGCGACAGTAGACCAATGAGGAGAGCAAGTCACCTGCTCCTTGTGCAGGGGTTGCGATGGCGTCATAACGACGCCGACCTCTGATTGGTTTTGATTGAAAGGACAGTGGGGAGACCTCAATGCTGCATGCCTTGACGTCTATCCACTTTAATGCTAGCCAGTAAGAGCTCGGCGTTCTGACATCCTCGCAACACCTGTGCAAGACGCAGACGAATTTCCGCTCTGCATACGTATCAATATTCCAAAGTGTTAGTTGCCCCAGGATAGCCATCAAACTCCGAGGGTGTTCGAGATCTATGTTTGAACAACGTGCCTAATCACAATGTCATTGACCCAGTTGAAGACTGCGTTAGCACAGCCAGCAATATCTGAGTGATTATTGAACCGAGATGTTGGCAATTCGCTATCGTTTCTCGCACCCATTGTGTGTCACACCCTTATTGTTTCGCTTTATCAATCTCCTGTATTGCTAAAAAAATGGCGAGGATCATCTCGCGACGTGATTAAAATAAACAACGTCAGCTGTTGCGACATTTTGATGATATGTCTTCGTGATTGACTGGAAATTTCAGTAATGTTCCGTCGTGCGGTGTTTCGCTTAAACGACAACCGATCGCACGCAGAACAGATAGCACCAAACACGTTCTCGCGGATGCGCTGCACGAATTGTTTGGTCGCTCCAGCGTGTCTATTCTTCACTCGGTCATGTTCTCTTCTACGTGCCGCCTCACTTTCGCGCACTGCAATATCTTGACGTCGAATGCCTTCTATCGTAAGATTCAGGGTGAGACTCCGTCGGCGCCTACACATCATCGACGCTCTCGCTCATGCGTGCGGTTACGCATTCGAGCAGCCGCTGCTTGCTTCGGCGTAGAGTTGGGCCGCCCCATTCTCGCGCGCAAAGGCTTTAAAGAACGGGCGACGAAAGGCAAGCAGCCGCTGCTTGCTTCGGCGTATACTTGGGCCGCCCCATTTTCGCGCGCAAAGGCTTTAGAGAACCGGCGACGAAAGGCGAGCAGCCGCTGCTTGCTTCGGCGTATACCTGGACCGCCCCATTCACGCGCGCAAAGGCTTTAGACAATGGGCGACGAAAGGCAAGCTGCCGCTGCTTGCTTCGGCGTATGCTTGGGCCGCCCCGTTCTCGCGCGCAAAGGCTTTAGAGAACGGGCGACGAAAGGCGAGCAGCCGCTGCTTGCTTCGGCGTATACTTGGACCGTCCCATTCACGCGCGCAAAGGCTTTAGACAATGGGCGACGAAAGGCAAGCTGCCGCTGCTTGCTTCGGCGTATGCTTAGGCCACCCCGTTCTCGCGCGCAAAGGCTTTAGAGAACGGGCGACGAAAGGCGAGCAGCCGCTGCTTGCTACGGCGTATACTTGGGCCGCCCCATTCTCGCGCGCAAAGGCTTTGGAGAACGGGCGACGAAAGGCGAGCAGCCGCTGCTTGCTTCGGCGTATACTTGGACCGCCCCATTCACGCGCGCAAAGGCTTTAGACAATGGGCGACGAAAGGCAAGCTGCCGCTGCTTGCTTCGGCGTATGCCTGGGCCGCCCCGTTCTCGCGCGCAAAGGCTTTAGAGAACGGGCGACGAAAGGCGAGCAGCCGCTGCTTGCTTCGGCGTATACTTGGACCGCCCCATTCACGCGCGCAAAGGCTTTAGACAACGGGCGACGAAAGGCGAGCAGCCGCTGCTTGCTTCGGCGTATACTTGAGCCACCCCGTTCTCGCGCGCAAAGGCTTTAGAGAACGGGCGACGAAAGGCGAGCAGCCGCTGCTTGCTACGGCGTATACTTGGGCCGCCCATTCTCGCGCGCAAAGGCTTTAGAGAACGGGCGACGAAAGGCGAGCAGCCGCTGCTTGCTTCGGCGTATACGTTCGGGCCGCCCCATTCTCGCGCGCAAAGGCTTTAGAGAACGGGCGACGAAAGGCGAGCAGCCGCTGCTTGCTCCGGCGTATTCTTGGGCTCGCCCCATTTTCGCGCGCAAAGGCTTTAGAGAACGGGCGACGAAAGGCGAGAAAGAGCAGGTGCCGAGGAGTGCGATCACAGTACCCCTTTCTATTGAATATCCGTCTATGGGGACTATCAGGATTTATAATATGTTTTGACGTACGCTCCAAAATGTTTTGAGGGGTCTGAGATATCCGTCGAAGTTTGTTAAAGGGACTGACCTAACGTTCAAGAATTTTTAAGAGGTGTAAGATACCCGTCATAGTTCTTCTGAGGCCTGCGGGGTCTGACCCAATCTTTTCCGTGAAAGCACGGTTCCGATCAAAATTGTTTAACGGGTCTGTGGGAGGAGCAGGATATAAGCGTAAGAGCGTAGTGCAATGTCTTTTTTATTATTTCGGTTGCGAGATTTTTGTGAAAGTGTTTGGCTTTCGGTATGTCCAAAATTAATCCTGGAGTGACGTTGACGCGTTTGAACCCTTTGGCGACAAAGGTCGTAGCATTGGCGTGTTGGTATATTTAACGGGCGCACCATTTGTCGCTGGAGGAAACACGCGTCTCTCTGCGTTGGACGTCCCATCAACTTGTCGTCCTGATGTTCGACGTAAAAGCGCACCCGAAAGGCTATATCTCTAAGAACACAAACACATAACCAAAAGAAACACTCATTCAGTGCCAACTGTCAACTTTTGGTTGGCGACTTCCCCTAAGCGGCATATGCGCCTTCCCTTGTATTTTTCATTGCAACTCTTAAGCGAGTACGCCGTATATTATGCGCAAATTCGCCTCAAAATAAATCACGCCACCCAGCAGACAGCACGAAGGACGTTAGCAAGGTGGTTAGTTGGGCGTCCACTAACCATGCTCAGACGTTAACAAAACGCGCCGCGCCGCCGCACGCGCACACTGGCAGGTGGCGCAAGGCACCATAAGATATGTGGCGCACAGCGCATGCGTACTCTGCACCGTACCACTGGCAGAGCTCGGCTGCTCGGCAAGAACGATTCGTCCCTTTTTTTGTTTCGAGTTGGTGGATTGATGCGCCGGGTGTTTGGGTGAGTCCCTGTTCAAATTTGTGTGTTTCTGGATTGTATTGAATGCTTATGACTACAGTTGGGCCAGGAGTTTTGTGTGTTCAAGGAATAGACCTATTGCAGTATTACCCAAGCATCAAGGAGAATGCAGGGATTGGTGTTCCACGCGCCGCACGCGCACGCCTTCCCCG
The DNA here is from genome assembly GCA_037355805.1 of Ixodes ricinus. Taxonomy (NCBI): domain Eukaryota; kingdom Metazoa; phylum Arthropoda; class Arachnida; order Ixodida; family Ixodidae; genus Ixodes; species Ixodes ricinus. The sequence continues at coordinate 110,221 of JAZHYW010009567.1, forward strand.
TATAAAAGATTCGAAGTAAATAACTAAAATAAAGCATTGACGAACGCGCGTGCGAGATGCCATTTGTTTTAGGTATTTGCTTCAAAAAATTTACTACTGCTGAGGCCGGCACGTGCGGCGCGTGGAACACCAATCCCTGCATTCTCCTTGATGCTTGGGTAATAGAGCAAATTGTCTATTCAGCGAGTGTGGATTCGCTGAGAAGAGGAGGTCTCACCTAGCGAGCCGCCGGCCAAGTAGGTCTATTTCTGCCTAGGTGCTAAGAGCCCGCTCGAGCAGCGCTAGCGGAGCGAGCTTGTCGAAGTCGTAGTCGAGGTGTGAACACTCCCTGCGGCCGCCGCTTTTGCGATAGTTGTCAGACGGTGTTCCCACATAGACCGACTTGGCCAAACGATCTGCGTCCTTGTTTACAAGGACCCTGCAGTGTGCAGAGACCCTATGATAATCGATAGTCGGCTGCGTGGGACGCCGCTCTCCGAGCGAGCGGTGGAATGTAGTCGAGATTTGAAGGTAGCCAAGGGCCGTTCGGAGGTCTGAGCACGGCCCCTCGATCCGCTCCGTCGCGCTCCGCTTGGTACAGCCTGACGCATCCGCGCGAAAGCGACGGCAACTGCGTTCTCGGTTGACTTGAGGACGCCACCGCTAGGCGCCCTGCGCGACGCGGACGCCTCGCGCCTCTCTTTCCCGAGGAGGAAAGGCGGGAAAGGCGTCGGTGCAACACCTCCTAGAAGACAAGGCCGTAGCGCTCTTCTCGTGACGTCGCGAAGGAAGGCCATTGGGGGCGCGCGGCGAAGCGAAGGCAACGCACGTGGATCGACCGTCGTAACGCGCTTTTAGTCACAGACGCGTGTCTTATTAGCTAAAATGGAAGCTGCACATAGCAACGGGTCTAGAAAATATTTTATTACACGGGCAAAATATTACACCGCTAAATCATCGGGACGAAATGGTACGGGGTAGACGTATAAGAGAAAACATTGAGCCCCGCAATAATTGCTGTAGGAATGCACATGTTACACAAAAATACTTTGACAAAATGGCGAGACACGCAGTGATTGGACACAGCAAAACAAATCACAGTTAAAAATCAGGTAGACGTAGTCAACGCGGACACTGCTAGACAAGTGTCACTTACGATCATGTAAGCGATGTTATCGCGTGCAGTCACTGAATTCTTGCATCATACCCCGGCCACACGGCGAAAGTAATGTAATTCCGATCGAATGACATTATGGGGTCGACAAATCAGCTTGCGACGCTGATATAATCGCTCAAGACCTCGATCTGATTAAGTCCCATATCATTTAATGAAGCTATATTAACTTTTCCGCGTGGCAGGGGTACTAAACTTACTATTTACAGTCAACTAATTTACTTCTCCCTATGGGCTCGAGCTGCCTTAGAACAAAATATCTGATTTTGTATACAATAATACTATTACCTAAATACAGTTAAGATTCTAGTATAAAAGCGGTAAAGTCAATAAAATAACATTAGTATATATAAACACCTAAGCACAAACAATTCGCACTTTGTATAATCACACAAACTTGCTATTCACCTTCCAGTGAAAACTAGATTATTACCACGCATATTTACAAATGTCGACGCAACCGCACACGGATAACGACGAACAAGATGCCATTCTGTTACGAAAAACAAAAACGAAAAAACACCCCGACTGCAGCACTTTACTCGCGTCCCACATGACCAAGAAAGCCCGTCAAAAAGTTGTTACTCGCCTGTCGATCGTATCCACACGTCCCGCAATAGCCGTGGCGAAAAAAATTTTAACACGAACTTTAGGTCTCTCTCTGTCGAAAGAGAGGTCTATCGATAATCGACCAGTGTCTTCGTTCGCTGGTTGCCACATTAGTCACTCAAACCGTAGCAGGACTTGTTTCGCGAATCCACGTAAATGCCGTAATATCAAGCGAACACCAAAAAAAAAAAAAAGAAAGAAACTACCCCAGACTGCGGTGTCGATCAAGAAACCACAGGAAGGATCAAAAGAACCCCACACACACACACACACACACGAGAGCAGCGAGCGGCAGCAGCGTGGGAGGCTCAACCAGCTTAACGTCGTCGACCCATATCTTGCTCGCGTGCGCTCCCTGCAGGGATGACTGGATTTTTTTCGGTTCCCTTCCGTTCTCAAAGTCTCAGGGTTCCTTTTTAGACAGTCAGCAGCTCACACACAACGTAAATTTACCAGAATCGGAGCCCGCACGAGGGAAGGAAACGTCGCAGCGGACCGGTTCTTTCGAAAAGTATGGGGATCTGCGGGATTGCACGTAGTCCCGCGGCTACGGGGATAATCATAAATAAAAAAATTAGTACTTTCAACCTTGATAGCGCGTTGTATATTATGTTTATATTATATATATAATAAATTGTACAATACTGCGCTTTTAAAACATATATTAATGTCAGATAAACGCTCCCCGAACACCCCGCGCCGCTAGACAAGAAACGTTTTTTTTCACGTCGATGCGGTCGATGCCACCAAATTCTTCTCACGTAGTTGCGCTATGGACTTCCTTCCTCCGCCATTGTGACGTAACCACTCGGAGCGCTCTGGCCTTTCTTCTAGGAGGTGTTGGTCGGTGGCGGTAGCGCGGTTAGCGTCGCGTCTCCGGCATTTTTCGACTTTGAACCGAATGGTCGCGTCATTTTGTAACGTGTTGTTTTGTTCGCTGATGTTTTCCTCGTTTTATCGCACATGCGCCAGTGACACGTAAGGCCCTTAATTATGCCCAAAAACTGCTCCGTTCCTCTGTGTCCTGTAACGGAGCGTAATAATGCAGCCGTCTCATTTCATGAAATCCCTTCCAAGCCTGAACTGCGGGCCGCGTGGTTGAAGAAAATTTCGAGACAAGGAACTTCAAAAGGTACGGAATGGGTTCCTTCTTCTCGAGCGGTCATCTGTTCACTTCATTTCACCGAACAAGATTTCAAGCAAGGAGCAAAAGGAGGATGCTTCTGTCAGAAGCTGTACCGTCAGTGTTTTTAGAGTACCCATCTTACCTTCAGCCGGCTCCCGCCTCAAAACGAAGACGACTTGAACGTGATTTCTGTGAAACACCGAGCACTTCCACTTCAGTGCATCCGGAATCGCCAACAGAGACCGAGGACACGTTTGCAGATGTTGGAGATGACAACACCACTGAAACTTCGCAGCGAGTCGGTGAAGATGGACGGAGTGAGCAAGCTGACATAGGTAAACCAAGGCTCGAGGCAAAAGAATGTCAGACCGTGTTTAACCTTAAGGCCTTGATGGATCACGTCAAAAAGCTAGAAAAGCGACTCCAAATGCAAGCAAAGCGCCTCGGCGATAAACTCGCTTTCCTCCGAACAGCCAACAACAACGTTCGTGCGCGGCTAAAAGAATTCGAAGACAACATACTTGTTCAGTGCGTTTTGAATGTTGAGCAAGCAGCCCAGGACGACAGGTGCGCAATGTTTCTGAAGCAGCAACTCTTAAACTTTGAGAAGAAGCGTCCATCCTGGAGTGATGGCATACTGAGAGATTGTGTTTTATGGAAAGCTTGCTCGAGCAAAGGATACAACCACGTAAGGGAAAGAGGCTTGTTGAAGCTACCCTGCCGCACTACACTGCAGAAGTATGTTGGGTCATCTGACGGTGAGATTGGCATCACAAGCCTTATTTTGGAGCGCTTGAAAGTGGAGCGGGCTGGACTAAAAGTACAACAGGAGACTTACTGCTCTCTGATCATTGACGAGATGTCAATTCAAGAAAAGACTGTGTATGACAGGCAAGTTGACCGCATCTTCGGGTTTGTGGATATGGGCAATGCCACTTCAGATTCAGGTCCACCCCAGGTTGCAAACCGGCTGCTTTGTTTTGTTTTAAGAGGCTTGGCTACCTCTTACGTGATTCCTGTGGCATACTTTTTTACACGAAGGATGAAGCACGCAGAGCTTCAATCGATGACGCTTGCTGTGATGGAGGCTGTTGAAAGCTGTGGTTTTCATGTGGTAAGGCTCGTGACAGATAACCACCAAACAAATACTGCTATGTTCCGAGACTTTTCTGAAGATGGCATTCTCCAGCATGTCGTTCGCCACCCTCTCCGCGAGAATGATCTCCTGTTTCTTTCATTCGATCCGAACCATATAATCAAAAACCTGCGCAACAACTTGCTTGAGAGGGAGATGTCGGATGGCGAAGAAACGATTTGTGGTGGTCGCTTATTGCGCGAATTGTTCGATGCACAAAAAGGCTTGCTGGTAAAGCCTGTTCGCTTTTTAACTCGCAGTCATGTCGACCCCACCAACTTAGAGAAGATGAAGGTAAGCAGAGCGAAGCATGTGTTCTCCTCGGAGGTGATAAATACTCTGAACTATCTGAGGCTAAACCCAGAGTGCCACCCGAAGGCTGCTGTTTTTCAAGACTCAGGCGCAACAATCCAGTTCATGGACATGATCAGAACGTGGTACAATTTTCACGACATCAGCAGATGGTGCCGGGAGCCCGATATGAGGCCCTTCACGGATGTGGACGACCCTCGACTCCTTTGGCTCGAGGTAGACTTTCTTTGTCATTTGGAGGAGCTGAAGGTAATTGATGTAATTGCAGAACTGCTATTTATCTGCATAAAATATAGATATTAGAACATACAGCCTTCATCTCAAATTACAGAACAGATTGTGCCGCTTTCACGTTTTACTTTCATGAGCACGAAGCGAAAGTGTAATGGTGTAACCTGGTTCAGCGAATTTCGTAGCTATATTTGACGCTGTAAAGTTCGGCTGTAGTTTATAAAAGACGACTTCTCATTTCTTCAAAGTCAGGGGCAACATATCTCGCATATCTCCAAGTCCGTGTTTTTATGTGTGTTCATGTGTGTTCATGTGTCCATGCTATAATGCACCACCCGCTTTCCTCCTTTTCTTTCTGCTTTCCCTTTTTCTTGTTTATTTTTCTGCTCTTTCTACTTATAATTTTTTGGCACTATTCCGCACAACAGACAATGCTCTTCTGCATTTTTTTTCGAAAACATTCTCCTTAAACAGAAATAGGTCGCCTTTTTCACAAACACGCGTAATACGAATACTCCTCCAGCTTATTTGGAACAAACCCCGGGATGACTAGTAGGAACTCTAGAATAAAAAAAATATGAAAAGAAGAACTTGCCGAGTAATGCCCGCATCCACGGATGGTCGCGTTAGGCGGTTCTAACGGCAACGCAGCAACACTTTGGTTTTGAAACTCGCAAAGTTGGCAACATTGTAATGAGGATGAGTGGCGCCATTTGTATCGTTTTTGCACGTCACCTAGACATGCTTATGTATACAAGCAAGAGATCGCGCTTCATTTGCATCGTCTTCTAACAACTGAAATAATATTCGATACTTAGAACAATTGGTTTGCTTTTAAAAAATTATAATCGTTCCTTTCAAGAAAACTCTTTTTTTCTGAATTGCGTTGTTTGCATACGTAGTCAAACTTCAACATATTGCTTCAATATGAAAATATTTTAAACGACTTTGAACACAAATACACAAAAACAATAGCCTTAAAGAGGATCAATCCGGTTACGCTAGAACATAAATAAAAAAAATATCAAACCAGCTACTAAAATGCTGTCCGAAAAAAAAAGCTTAGAACTTTAAGGAAGAAATTCTGAAATTTAAGAATTTTAAGGCAGAGTTTACGACTAAAGGGCTGGAGTTGCATTGCTGATATGTTTTATGCTGTTTTGCTTGATTCATAAAAAATTAGCCCTAAAGTTCGTTGCTCTGCTACTAGGCTACACAGAGTTGTTACACTTTCGATTTGTATAGAAATGCATAAAAAATATATAAAATTTATATGGATAAATTCGAAGAAAGGCGCAAATAGGAGACTCTGTGTGTCCTTTATCTATTCATAAATAAAATCGAAACGCGAATTGGTCGCATTAGAAATATATAAACCTAAAACTAATAGAGGCATGTCTCTAAAAAGATAAGAACCTGCGCTTTTTGTTTTTTATTACGGGTCACGTTTGCGGAGAGAGATATCCCATTTTGTACCAAGGTATTGAAGATAAATGGGCCATTCATTTGCAAGTAGAAAGAATACGTTGCTATCGCACAGACACGGCATTTCTATTGTGAACACGAGCCGAAGTGCAGTCAGCACCTGCATTATTGTTGCGGCCGTTGGACCGCAGCTTTAAACTTTCAGTTCTAAACGGTATTTTTTACGCTTCTGCTCCTATCATTCGTGACGATATTATAACCATTATATCACCATGCCATTTAATTTGCTAATTGTTTTCATTGACGACGTCCCACTAAAGTTACCGCATTTCATCGCGTTTGATCGAATAAACGTGTCTGTATTTATTTTTTTTTTTGGGAAGGTGGAGGGGGGGGGGGTCAGCTTCCATCTTAGGCTTTTCGTTTTTTTCTACCGTTTTATGCATTTATATTTGGGGTTTATGGCATTTGGCAAAAACAGGGAACACAACATGTAAATAATGAAAGTGAATCAACGACTACTATTTTTCTCACAACTTTTATTACAGCTATTGATGCTGATCCATAGCCGTTGAAGGCATAATTCCTACAGTGCAGAGAGCGTTAAAACTGAGCTTGATTTACCGTGTTTATTTTACTCTCCTCATCTCTGTTTTTAAAAGCAGGAAACTATCCAGAGCCTAAGGCCTTTCAAAAGAGGCTCAGAAGTTTGGGCAGGAATCCCAGCGGTGATGCGTGGGCCCGAATGTCCACTTGTCCGGATGGCCCTCATGGATATCCTGAAAGCCACTTGTACTCCATTGGAAGGGAGGCACGGAACTGTCGTTAGTATATGCGGGCCCGTTTATGCCTATGAACTCGAGGCCTCTAGACATGCCGTAGTTGGTGAGCTGAAATAATAACAAAAATAAAGTCATCAGTGCGGTTGAGCTGTGCGCGGGTGCCTAGGATTACAAGAGTCGCGCATCATATTCCGCTATACAAAGCCTATCAGTTAAAGAGACATTGCAAGGAAAATATTTTTTCAAAGGTCACATATGGGACACGTTTTTTTATTCTAATCTTTCCACGCAAAAAGGTATCTCTTTTGGAGCAATATTTACGCCGTTAGACGAAATTTAGGTGCAGAAGGTGGAGGGCGCAGGCCACTAAGCCTCGACCCGCGTTTACAAGGTGCTTAGATCTCTCATTGGCTAGAGAGATGATTGACATGTGAAAGGTTGGTTGTAAATGTGTATCTCCATGCGGTATGAGTATTTTAATCGACCATTTTTTATGTTTGAGAAGCAAAAAATCAAGAGAGAGTAAGTATTGTTTTCAAATGTATTCTGAGATTGCTTCCTTCACTTTGGTTAGACATAATAACAAACATGGCTGCCTGCGTCTGCGGAGTGCTGAATGAGCGAAGCTGGTTGAGCTCGTCAATTTTTACGAGTGCGAGTGGTTTTGAGTTTACAGAGGTGTTTAGAGGAATATCTCAAGTCACGTAATTTGCAACAAACAACTGCCGCAAGTACGCGCCTTCGAAGCACTGTGCGGATGCTTGTTCTCGTAACGGGACTGACCTAAGCTTAGCGTCCCGGATTAACTATTTTAACCCATCTGGTTTGATTCCTTTCTTTGCGCATATTCATACTGAATTGAGACATTGGATCCCGGAAAAGCGGCTCGCTGCTTTTTAAAATGGGGAAACGTCGTGATTGCGACCATGGTTTCAATACCGAAAAGGTACCTACACAGGTAAGAATTTGCGAGACATTTGGTTGGAGGCAATCGGTCGTTCAGCTCGCATCAACTTTGTCAAGTCATGTTTCCGCCATTGTGCCTCGAAATGCAAGCTTTTAAGTTTTGCAGTGCACCTGGCCTACCAAAGCGAATATGTTTTCGTCGTGTTTTAATTGTGCGTCATGAAGCTCGTCCATCTTGCTCGCGGATGACATGTTAAAAAAAATAACTAGAACAGTAAAGCTAGGAAGACGAGATATTTATTATGTTAATTTCTTTAGTTCTCTCGGTCGTTTAGTACGGACATTGATAGTCGCTTACAGACGCTGACATACGCTTGTATTGGACCGTGGCTCGTCCATGAGAGAACGCTAGACCACCGCTTTCACGATCGCGTCTTCTGAGCGTTGCAGAGATTTTTAGACGGTGGATGAATAGCAGACAGACGAAGGCGAAAGCGGACGTTGACGCGCAGATTTTGTGTCCTCGTCTCACGGCATTGGAGACGACGATAGATGGGGGTGAAATAGCAGAGGTTGCCGGAGACTGCCGCTCGTCTGCTCGCGCGACTAGCACGCACGTTCACACGCTTGCAACTGAGTAGGACCAACAGAGACAAGACCGGTTTTTAGGCCTCTTGCGACAGCTTAGGATTAGCTACGCAGCAGCGCATCCGGTCCCGAGTCGTCGCAAGAGGCTTGAAAACCGGTCTTGTATCAGCCAGCCATACTCGGGTGCAAGTGCGTGAACGGGCCTTCAGACTTCCAGACGAGACGCACCGGAGGATGGGAAAGGGATGCACTACGCTTGTTGCCCTGTTCGGTTGAGCAGCCAAGCTAGTTCAGCAGAAATGGCGGGGCCAGATATCTGTGGGCGGGGCTTAGAGCGGGCAGTTACCTCTGCCTTAATTGTGTCCAACGGCGTAAATATTGCGGGAAAAATTATGTTTTTGTGGAAGATATGTTTTAAAAAAAGATACGTGTTCCACTTATGCCCTAAATAATGTTTTTTTTCTTGCAGTGTCCCTTTAAGAGAGGTGAACCCTGCATGTTACATTAGTGAACAGAACTATAGACACCGACTGGCTAAGACAGGAAGGACGTGGCAAGTTCGGATAATTTAATTATCACTCTTCAGCCAATAGGATCGCAGACCTAGCCGATAAAAATTTCGAAGGACAAATGACGAAGCACAGCCACAAATTAAATAAACCTGCTTTTCTTAAGCCGTCTGTGACGACGCTGTTCTTCGGACCATTGGATCTCTCGATTGAACAATGTTCAAGTTCACACCAATTCCCATCGCAGCCCACGTTAAGGTCCGATGAAGCAAATGAAGCAAAGTCGTACCTAAAAAAACTACTAGGTAAAAGCCAAAGTAAAAAATAATAAAATTTTTGAAAATGAAGGTTGTTAGCGTGGAATAACAAATAGATAAACCGATATATGAATGGAATAAGACCATTTTTAATATTTAGATATGAATTCCGTATGAACTTTGTAAAGTAAACAAGAGGAAGGACCCGCTTCAGCAGACGTTAGCTGATATTAATCACCTTCATATCTGTGGCTCCGACTGCTCTGCGGGCCATGTTTGGCATGTCGTAGCTGCCCTGCGGGTCCAATAGGTCGTAACGGGAAGCAATGGCGTAGATGGCATTGTACGGAGGCGTGCAGTTGCATGTCGACACAGGATCGTGGGTGTAGTCGTTATACCTTGAGAAAAACAAAACGCATGTTGGAAATGTAACCAGCGTGAAATTTCCACCAAAGCAGTTTCTTTATATATACCTTAAGGCCTGTACTCAAGAAACATGATTTTTGTATTGCACAAAGAAAGCAGTCCTTCGTGATTACGCGACACAGTCGCAGCAGCAGCTGCGATACCATATCAAACCCTAATCTATCTTAATGTATCTCACACCCTACGTGGAGGAGTTATTTCCAATGTCTGCTGGAAGTCTTGCACACTCATCTATAACTACGAAACTATTTGGGCAGACCATGACCTAACGGGGCACCCTGACGTCATGAGACACCGTGACGTCCCATGGAATGATAACGTGACGATATTGACGATAGACGCCCTCCATCAACATCACTATACGACTGGGGGAGGAGCGCACAACAGCGATCGCTGTAAAAATGGTGGCCGCTTCGGCTTGCGTTTACGTTTCCAGAGAGACAACTCTGCTGCCTCAGATAAAACAGCACGACTCACAGACCATATGAGCCAGTTGTCAGACCGCGGGGGAGGGGGAGTCGCCTTTTTCAACATCGTCACCCTCTTTCTTGTTTTCGGGAGGTTCGGTAAGGACATCAACCACGGAGGCTTGCTTTATTACAGGCAGCATATAGAATGTTATTGGTGGCGTCGTGTGGTCTATGTCATGAGCTTATTCCAAGAAGGCCGCTCCCTTCTCCGTCGGAATGTTTTCTCACATGCACCGGAAGCGGAGAAGCAAATTGTGCTTCCTTCCGTTAAAGGTTGTGAACGACACAAGTCGTAGCGAATTGTGTCCTTTGTGGACATCCCTTTGGTCGGTTAGGAATGATACGGTACTGTTAATTGTTCGTCACTAGGGAAATCGCTTCTGATCATAAAAAAGGACCAAATGAAAAATTCGAATTTTACTCTCCGGCCTATAGGACCTTTTTTCTGTATACTTAGCAGCGATAATTTCCGATGTACAAGTATACATTTCCCTGAACATTTCAAGCTCCAGAGGTTGAAGTTGACACATGAAAGGCTAGACACTATAAAGCAAGTCTGCGGCGAACAGCCGACGAACGTCTAACGGCTTCAAGATGGCTTTGTGCACGGCACAGCAGCAAAACTTGTCGCTTTTCCTCGCCATGTTAGCTCAATAAATTTCGGTCTAAAAAAGAATAGTTCTGACGCCGTTCACTACCCACTCTTAGAAAGCGAAATTCCTTACTTTCTGTTAAACTGTTAATGTTCACTGGCGAAGTGGAAGTGCAACAATAGTCTATATTAGTGGTTCTCAACCATTGATGTTTCGCGGACCCATGTGGGTCGGCGGAGAAGATTGAGGACCCTGTTCGTGGTGAGGGGAAGGGGCAATTTATAGGTTAGTTATGATAATGATTTAATAGATTGATATAACTAAGAGCTAGTTTGAAGTTCACGGACCCCTAGAATGCGTTCGCGAGCCCCAGAGGGTCCGCGGACCCCATTTTAGAACCACTGGTGTATACTATTCGCAACTCTATAGGGGGTGACGCCACACATCGAAAAAGATGACAAAGAGAGAATCGGGGAGCTACTGCCTCTCCACTTGTGAAGCGAAAACTTGCGCCGCCTGGCGACGAAAATGTGAAACAGAGAAAAGGGTATTCAATGCACGCTGTTCAAGTTGCTAGGAGAGGAGGCCTGGCAGCCAAACGACTCGACGTTGGCAGCAAGCCGCCAGTGATTATACTGATTCAGTCTATAGCACGTCCGCAGAAAGCGAGAAAATATATCCAAACGTACGCGGAGGTAATTTTGCATTGCGGTGAAAAGATAAATGAGAATGTCTTCAACGTTCTATGTTTACTTTCGCTTGGCTGAGGCACAAACCAACAGCGCGTTAAAAGGTATTTTTTATTTCTTTTTTTTGCAAAATAAGATATACCTAATTTAATGACATTCATATTTTAGGTTCTGCTGGAGCCGTTTTTCCCCCTGTTTGGTAGCATAAAACTGATCGTTCAGACTATAATTTTGACCCTTTTCGAAATTCAGTGCCATCTGGTAACAGAAGTAGCAGTTTATCGTTTGCCGTATTAATCGCGGTGTTTGACTTGTAGTTCGTAGTGTTTTGCCGGGCACCATCACTTTCGCAAGTCAACGGCAGGGTGAGCGTATTATTTACCTTGCAATTCTTTCTGGGTCTTTCTGCTTCGATGCTGATCGTATAAAAACGGTAGGTACGAAGTGCCAACTCAAACTGATACCGTGATAAACGTTTATACATCAAGGTGCTTTAAAGCTGATTATGTGCTGGCAAGAAATTGACTGCACCAGACTTAGAATGAACGCTTACGCAGCTTTTGCATTCAATTCCTGCGTCGCGCCGTAATCACGTCTCGAGCGTATAGCCCTCGCATCATCCGCTTCGGAACATCTTCAACTTCTTCCATTATTAGTAACGACAAGGTCGCGATAACTACGCCACATATGCCATTCCTCAGATGGTGATAGTGATCAAAGTGGTCAGAATGAATTTCAGAAAGGGTCTATTCAAGACCTCATAAGCTCACGAACCTGCTTTCAAAGATATGATCGTGAAACCACTATGTAATTTCCTAATTGCTTTACGTAAATAAAAAAGTAGGCTATCGTTCTCAATTGTGGCGTCGTTCTATTTGAGAATGACTCCTTGATTGATATTAGAGCAGTTTTAGAGAGCAAACAAGATTCATAAAAGTGTTCCTTACACCCAACAGTGTATAATGGAACGGAGGTCCCCGCTGTCCGCGGTTTGGTTTGGTCCAGCTGCATCTTTTTCAGGTGTCTTTCGGTCCGCGCCTATTTCACTATTGTAATATTGTTCCCATGTTAGTTCGAAGTATTCTATTTTAAAGGGTTATTTTATATGCAACCTGGTTCCTTCCCTTTATCCCAGGCCTAATTTGTCAGGAATAAAGTTCGAAGCTGAAATCATATAGCACAATTTGTAGAGATAAAAACTTCTGTCCCCTTAAAGCCACCTGAAGAGAGAGACAATAAAATTACAGAATGATACCGTTGTATTGTTCAAACAGTACTCAAGAAAACATACCTCATGAGAGCTGTCATGGAGTCAACGTCTTCGACCTTGCCCTGATCCCTCCTAAATAGCTGTGCCCGAGGACACATGTCATGACTGTAATAATCTCCATACTTTTTTACCAGTTCGGGTTGACCGCTGAGGTTGAAGATTTCAGGAAGGAAGCTGAAATTTGAAAGAGGCTGGTTAGCCGCTTCATGTTACATAAAACACTGAGCGAGCGCCCACTCAAAATTTAGAGATAATTATGTAAAACTGGAAGATAGGCGCTCCTTATGTCAGAAATATGTAAATATATGTCGTGTATTTTTTGAAGGTCACACAATTGAGGAGTGAGATACTCGGTATTTTATGGTAGACTCTAAGGTCCGAGGTACAACCTCGGTTTTTTGCTGGGATGACAATCTGATCAGAGCTTTCCCTCCTAAAATGCGAGGAAAGCCGTGTTGGGGCAAGTTCCAACGTGAGAGGTTATGGGAAAGGATAGTCGAGAAAATGTAAATGGCACTAAGTGTACGTTGGCCTTTAAGAGAACAAAAAAACAAGACATTCATTGCCCTTCCAACACATTCAAACAAATATGTAATGCCAATTATATAAACTTCTGAACATATACTTAGAGAGGAGTGAGGATTCTTTGTTACTCCCAACTTAGTTGTATGAGAAAAGGTTGTAGAGGCAAGTTGTACTACTTAACGTTTTATTAACAATACAACAACCAACTGCGCCGTTCCTCGCAAACCTCTTGCGAACGCTCGTATTTGTTTCCTAGACTGGTCACTTAAGGTATTTCCTCACGTTTTCCAGTTTTAAATTTGTCAGACACCTAGGGTGAAATTTTATATCTTCATATTTTTTACCAGAAATCTATTACATCAATTTGTCTGAAGTAAAGGCGTGGGTGTGTTGAAACTTAAAAGTTGAACTTGTTCGATTCAGTGGACACAGGTCATAGTCGATAACGAAAGTGTACTTACGGGATATTGTAGCTTGCCCAGTACTTTTGATTTTGAAGATATTCGCTGACATCTTTAGTCTTCGTTGTATTCCTGTGGAAAGAGTACGCCTTTCGTTATCACTTCCCAGAGGACAAGAATTATAACTCACGGCATCTGCTCCAGAATCCAAAAGGTATCTTTTCCGATGGCGGCTCGAGGAGTAAACAGCTTGTAGTCTAACACCATCCACTGGTTGTTTAATCTAGAATGAGGAACAAATTGTAGTCAGATTGAAATACATCATTTGGTATGAAAGGTAAACTGCTTCTAGGGAATGATTCACGAAAATAACATTCGTTATTTTTGTTGTGTACGCTTTATTACATATTTCTCAAACTAATATTATTCTAATAAATACTTTTTTTCGTCATCAGTTCACGTTGCACCTAACACCAGACGTTAGACCACCCTTTATGATCAACCTGATGACACCTCAATAATACCGACAAGGGCACTTGAAACGTAAGCCTGCATTTTGACCCCAGGTGACATTCCGTTTTAAATTATATGGTGGTCGGGAAACTATCGAATTGTATGACTGATACTCTACTTTTAACAAAGAGTCTACATGCTAGAATAGTCAGTCAGAATAGTATATTAAAAATACGGCATGTCGAGTGCAAAATGTTCACACTTGTTTGATACCTTCCCATAGCTGGGCAATTTGTTAAAAAAGTTTTCGCATAAGCGTTTGCTACAACAGAAAATGTAAATTATCCCTCTTTGCAACCGGACATTATTACCTATTGTGATGATGTGGATTGTTTGCAAAATAAGAGAAGACACCGCAGCCGACGCGAGGGCACATGCACGCTCGTGACAAGGCAACTCGATGAAAATGAAAAGTTAAACACCCGTGGACCCGGCAGCCAAGTAATGTCCCGGACGGCCGTCTGAAGGACCGTAGGGGCACCAACCAAGCTGCCACGGACCCTCCACCTACACCGAGGTTTTCTGTGACCATCTTCGCGCTACCATCACCAAGGCTGTGGTGACATCGCCAGTACGAGAACTCATGAGCGGGACGCTTATGTCTAAGCCTGACATTTTAATGTATATAATCTGTGCCCTATATAACGCTATTTAATTACCGTATTCACTCGAGTAATAGCCGCGCTGTTTATAAACAGAGTCTGTAGGTTTGCTTTCACGCGGAGCACAGTAATAGCGATTCACCGCGATGTGCAGAAAAAATGGCAGCGATTTACGGAGAATTGTGTTCTCTATTGCTGTCTGCTCTATTGCATTTTTACGGAGAATTGTGTTCTCGACCTCGTGATTCGCTGCGTTTTGTATACATATCACGAGGATTGGCTTCATGTGTGTTCTCAGGAAAGTAAACGCGCGGCCATTAGTCGAGAAAACAGGGTACCCCTTTTATAAAAAAGATTTTTGTTTCACCTAGAGCTAATTTCAGAATAACGAGCCCATTTTTCATTCTTACCATTACAGTCATGGCCACGATGATCAGACGAGGAGCGAAATGAACAAGTATAAACTTAACCATATGTTAAGCTTTCTCATGCAGACAAAACCCAGCGGATTCCCAGCGTATCACATTCCAACTCTCAACTGATATCTGCGTGGAATTTCTGAGCAAGTAAAAGTCGTGTTTAGTGTCGCAGGGCAGATCTCGTTTTGAATGGTAGAGCATTTAATTAAAAAAGACACGAATTTATAGCAAAACTTAAAGGGTAGGAATTTACATGTTTCTACGCCAGGTGCCGCAAGCTACCGCCCAATACAAAGGGTATAGACAATACAATCTATTCATTCATCCGTCCCGTGATAGAAGACAAGCTTGCAACGAGTGCTCTGGTCGTCTTCACACTGACTCAAGAAAAAGGGGCGGACTGAAGGGGACATTGCTGAACAGAAGCGGCCTCCCACTGAGGCTCAACATGTTCGCGGGCTAATCAGACTCCGGGGAAGGCAGCACAGCGTTTGGCTAGGGGCAGAGAAGCAAGGTGGCCTTCTTCTGATATGACCTAGGGCTTAGTGAAGGAACGAGGTTCGTCTGAATTTATTCAGCGGAATGTGGCTTTCTTAAAAGAAATGTGGAAAGGCTTTGCGGAGCGGAAGTTTCGTCCGCTTCTTGCGCAGGGATTACGGTAACGTCAGTACCTGTAGCTTTAATTCGGTCTGATTGCAAAATAGTAGGCTTGATGTCTACCCACTATCCTTCTAATCAGCGCCAATCGGAGCTCGACATGCTGACGTCATCGCAACCCCAGTGCAAAAAGCAGACAACTTGCGCTCCACATTGCATATTAAAAGAACCTGAAGTGAAGCATCACTGAAACAGATTTTATTAAATTCGGAACGTTGTATTTGTAGTGTTATCCGCTGGGCTTCTTAAATTGCCCTGATTGATCATCATGCACTCTCAGAAAAAGTCGTGTTTACTTTTCTGTAGAACAGAGGAAAAACCAATCAGGGCAAACATTGTAAGGATCCCAGCGAATGACGAACCATCGCATAAGATTAAGACTAATGAAAGACAATGCGCACGATGTTTCACTCGTGCTCATTATGAGACCTCACTCCAAAGCAGAAAAAGCCTCGAACACCTGGGCTACAATATAGCAAACCTAACCCCCAATCCATCGGGATGGGAGTAAGGTTTGCTACCTTGGGGGCAACACTGCCTTGGGAGCAACACAGAATCGAATTTGGCCCGTAGCCTAAAAATATGCATAAAAAAGGGGATAAGAAGAGATGAATCAATAAAGTAAAACACATAGATAAAGAGGTCGAGCACTCAAACGTAGCAATCTATTATACGGACACCAGTTTTAACGCAGAGCAATGCACGCTAGAAATATGGAGCCGGAAAAAGATCATGTCACGGGAGTGCCAGGGAGTTCCTACCGCCATGCATGCTGAGCTGCTGGCTGTAGCCACGGCCATAACCGAGTTCCCGAAACACGAGGACGAAGAAGCCATAGTGAGAACGGATAGCCAACGTGCCCTCCAAGGTTTTCTAAACAATGGTCTACCCCATACATCCATAGTATTCTGCAACGACACATGCACATATATACCCACTCCTAAAAATTAGGTTCCCATAGGTCCCAGGTGACCAGAGACTGCGAGGGAATAGCCTAGCTTACGAGCTCACCCGCGAACCGAATCCGGCCCTCCCTCTGGCATGGCCGGCAATGTAAGAATATGAACCGAAATCGATAGGAAATGATCTATATTAAGTTAGAGAAGAAATGTTTAGATAAAGAAGCGAGGCTCCACTTTTCCACTTTCACCAACCCATACTCATTCAAGAGAAGAAGCAGCCCTCACACGTAAAGCGCAGACATACAGTCCACTCACTCCCCATTATATTCATTACATTAACAATGCTTCAAGTCGATCCATCTGATCCCACTGCGGTAAGCCTTCCTGTAGCCAACAAACACCCTGGGACTGCCCTGCAGGCCACCAGAGTCACTATCAATCGCTCCCCCAACTGCCCCCTCCCCACCTTCTCCCAAGCGGCTGGGAGGAATGGTCCTCCCCACCTCCATAAATTCAAAAGCCATGGTGACCACCTCTCGCTCATAGCATTCGGACGGGGTGGACGACGGAGATCCAAACACAGCTACCTCGGCCCGGACCTGAGCTAAAGTTCAAGGAGCATCTTCGACATAAATAAGTTTTTTCTCTCTTTCTCTTTCACTCGTGTATTGTCACTGCGCATGTGGCATTTTTAAATAATGTATTTGTACTCTCAGCTTCGTGATTAGCTGGGATCCTTCCAGTGTTCTTCGTGATTGGCTGTTTTTGTGTTTTGCAGAAAGGCGGACTCGCAGATTTTTTTTGAAGTGTATATGTTTCTCGGAAAAGTAAAATCGTGGGCTACACTCTACAGTCCCCAATAATTTAAGAGAGAGCGAGAGAGAGAAAGGGAGAGAGATAAACAAAAATAATAAGAGAGAGAGAGAGAGATACTTTATTTGTAAGGTTGTGCGAATAGTGTTTCGGATCGAAAAGCGTCATTCATTGACTTGACAGTGCACGGGAAAGTCAAGACGGCCGGTTTTTTCAACAGTGTAGAAGCTAGGTATGACGCTGGGCTACTCAATTCAAACGACTACTGGCACACTCCTACTTATTTGACAATTTAAGAGATGCAGGCCGTAGCGTGTCCCGAACATTATACTGTCGCTCCTCAGCTGCTGAGATTGCGGCACCAGCAGATAACAACCCAGAAGAGCCAATTACAAGCAAAGAGGAATGAAGAGAAAAGACCGCGCCTTGCCATTCCCAAGCTCTGAGTGACTCTAGAAAATCAAATGCATTTACTTTCGCCCAAAGCACTCGAAGAAGCCGACCGCTGTAAACTGAGGGATCAGCTCGGTGAATGACGTGGCTGAACATATGTTTGAACCTAGCAAAGCATTCTGCGATGGGACACCAAGAGCGACGTTTCACGTGCTTACGCGATGCTCAGTGACATAGCGCAGACATGTTTGTTTCAGGTCCGAAAATATTTTCAGCCTCGTTAATCTTCGAGCTGCCATCGTAGATTGCAACGATTTGATGCCAGATTTCTGATTGCGCTTAAACTTGCGGACTCGCGTTTTTTTACATAATATAATAAGCGGCTAGACAGCGAGTTAAGGCCACTAAAGTGACCTACATATTGTGTATTTTGTTCCGTGTCCTTTTTGTTTCGTTGATATTTCCTTTTTTTCTTCCACTATGCGATACGAGAAGAGGGTAAAAATGTACTTATAGATAGACCGCCGAGACCTGTAGTGTTCTAAATTACACTCTAAGAAATGCCTGTGCGTCTACTTACCCCAAACACTCGAAGAGCCAATCTCTGCAATCTACGAAATCAGCTCAGCGAATTATAGGCGGAAAGTCTGTTTAGAACTAAAATTATTGCCTGCGCTGTGGAATTACACATTGTGTCATGCTTGCATTGCGTAATGCCACAGTGAAGACTTAAATTTGAGGTCTAAACAGCTGTTCCGCTTATCATCGCTGAGCTGATTTCAGAAGGTCGCAGAGATTGGCTCTTTGAGTGTTTTACGGGTAAGTAGACGGATAGGCACCTTTAGAGTGTACGCCATACTAAAACACATTTTGAAGTAACTCTATCGGAAGATAACTCTACACTTTCATGATTGTGACAGATAACCTACAATGCAAATATACAGTGCTTATATAAATGCAGACGTCTGAAGCAATAGACGAAATAAAGAAGACCATGCGTTAAGAATTGTACAAGAAAAGCAGCCACTATCCCTGCCTTAAAAAAAGCCTTTGACATTGTCAAATCTACATAAAAGGAGAGGCAATCTTCCGTAGATGCCCGGAAGTGTCCAAGAGTCAACCGCATTGACGAAAAAGAAAACATTAGGAAAAGAGATACTCAGATGCACTCCCTGGCAGGTGACACTTCTAAGCATTTTTCTCACTTTCCCCGGAGAAGAAAGATTCAAGAGCTCAGGTGGTAATGCAGAACAAATCTGCGGTCCATGAACAGCACGCGCACGCTTGTCATATCGAGTTCGAACGAATGACATTTCAAGAGGAAGTGTGTGACGGATGATGCAAGTGGGTGTGTTTGGAACTCTAAGTCCAAATTAAAAGATGTCGCAACAAGACTGGATGAGTATATAATGTTTGGAAGTTGAAGATATTCAGAGAAACTGGTGTCAGTCGGTATCTGGAGCCTATACGAAACACTAAGGATGCTTTGAGTATGCTGTCAACTTTGGTTTTCCAGAAAGCAGAAGAGTAGCGCATTTCAAGACACTATTCGCAAGGGCATGTGCGAGTGCTTTTTGAATTCAAAGAGGCATGAAAGATTTCGGTCTATGTAAGAGACAGCTGTCGCTTCTTAGTTTTTGCATAGATATGTTAAATAGATGTGCCATTCCATTTCTTTTCTTTTTATTTATTATGTCTCTCAGGGCCCGAAGGCCTTACAGACAGGAGTGGGGCACAGTAAATGGCACAAAGCCAGTAACAATAAAAGGCAAAAAATGCACAAAATAACTACTAAACATTTAAAGGGCCCCTGAAAAGAAAAAAAAGTTTTTTTCCAAAACAGTCTAGTTGGGACAACCAGACGTGCCAAAAATTAAAATTTGCGCGAAAAAAAAATGTTTAGAGCAATATTGACTGCGCCAGACGCAATATAGTCGGTAGTCACCTCCTTTCCACTTTTTCTTTCTGTCGGCATTTCGGGCGCGTGGAGAGAGGTACTTCCCGCCTCTTCGTAGTGGATCGACTTGGCTGCTTGGCTGGCTTGGCTGCGCCCCGTACGAGAGCCATTGCTACTTCCTGTGCCTGCCGGTCGCACGTCGTACCGCGTCGTACAGCCGATTCACACGACGGACCGAATCGCGATTTTCGTCCGCAGACCGTGTAGCAAGTGACCGGCACGTCACCGATTCCTGCAATCCGCGCCTCGTCCGCGGAGCTCGCGGACTGATAAAGTCAAGCGCCTTTTTCACTCGCGGATTTTTGGCGGTAGATTGACTTGAAAAGCGTTTAGTCTGGCAGCGGTACATTGTTTTCTTGTTTTTGTTTCTGGACGATGAAAACAAAAGTGGCGCATTGCAGTGTTTTGTGCGTTCGCTGGTTCATTTTGTCGGGCGTTCCTTCGTTCCACGTGTGAAAGGAACTGCAGAAACTTTGTCTGGCTGACGCGACGCAGGTTCCTGTACTCCTCCAAGTCCGCGTCAAGAAGCTTCCGTCAAAACTCGTCTAGCACGCCGCGATGATTCTTGCACGTCCAATCAGGATTTCACCGAGCAAGACCTCTCTTGTGGCTGTGGTGAACTTGAGTGTTGTGCACGAGCGCGGAGTGCGTGAAGGCATCTCCAAACGCCCCTTCGCGAGCCCAGAACTTCGTCGCTTCTACGCGGAACCCTTCTCGAGCAGGACCATGCCTGTGTCACTGTCAGGCTTTGGGTTAGTAAAGCTTAGTGGCGCTTCGCGCGAAGCCTACCACGGTGTTTTGTCTCGATCTGTACGTAACAGCGGCGTACGATTCATTATCGCGGTAGCGAACGTCGATTTCTCTCTTGGACAACGGTGGCACGGTGCGATGTTGGTGTTTCGCGGCAGTGTGGGGTGGCGACCAGGTTCGGTCCGTCCTCGCTGTCTTCTGCTCGTCGTCTCCCTCGCGTGGATGCGCTTGGGAGACAGACGAACCGCGGACATTTCGTCACGTTATCAATCCATCCGCGGATCAGTCCGTCATGTGAATCGGCCATGACTAACTAACACAAGCAACAAGCCCTCTTCAGGAGGTCTTCACATATAACCGCGATAAAACTACAAAACCACCTGAGGATGCGAGACGCGTTGCAAGACGGCGACCATGACAGAAAAACAAAATGGCGAAGCTTTTGTTTGTTGTTTTATTCGAACGGAAGTAACGATTTTGTAAAACGTTTGTGAACAATTACGACGTTCATTCGATGGATTGTTTCTTAAACTTAAAAATATGTAATTCAAAAGGCGATTTCAAGAGATCACGAAGATTTTATAACCAACATCAAAGCTGTCACTCATTCTATTGGCCAATGAGAAGCTGATTTGAATGACCATCGTTACCAATGAGAAGCCGAGCTGAATGACCTGGAATTTGCGCGCAAAATTTCAACTAAATCTCTCGCCGTCAATACTGCTCTAAAAAAATTCGTTCCGCGTCAAGATTCATTTTTTGACACGCGTGTCCCAACCAGACTGTTTTAAAGATACTTTTTTTCTTTTCAGGAGCCCTTTAACAGGTTAGTAATGGCACAGTACTTTGAATAAAACAAATATCAATGAAAAGGCAAAAAATTCACAAAATTACTACTAAACATTATGCAACAGGTTAGTAATGGCAATCTTAAAGTTATATGAGGTAGTGAGTGTGACAATGGCTGCGGGAAGGCGGTTCGAGCCAGTCGAGGTTTGAGGCAAAAAAGAGGCATGAAAGGTAGATGTGCTGAAATGAGGGATTCCAACTTTTAATTGATGATCGGTGCGTAATGATATGTAAAATGCTTCAGAAAATAGTGCTTGGCGGAGAGTAGGGTTAGAGTTATAAATCTTATGGAACAAGCATAGACGGGATATTTTTCGGTGAAGAGAAGAAGTGGGCAAGGACTGAGGCTACTATAAAAAACTCCCATATATTTTATATTCTTCGCGTATTCTAAAAGGGACGCAGGAGGAATTACTGTCGGTAGATGAGTGCAAAATAAACGGTAAATTAAGGTTGAATGTTTTCAATTGATTGTAGAATCATCTCACACTAGCTCGATTCACGCTGACAATGATAAGATTATTCTCAAAACAGTCCATAACGCCTGTCGCGTGGTATTGCAGTTCACGAATTTAATTCATAAAATTACCATGTTGTGTCATGATTACTGTTCCGTCCGCCTATTGATATATGCTACAATTTGGGACTGAAGAGGAGAGATAATTTACAAAGAAGTCAAATAGCAGCGATGATAAAATTGACCCCTGTTTACCATAGCCTTTAGCTTACACTCTAAAAAGTCCCGTGCGTGTTGCTTCCCGCACAACAGTCAGAGAGTCAGTTTCCGGAACTTAGGAGGCAAATCAGCGAATGATGATGCTGAAACTTATGTTTAGACCAAAAAACACAATCGGAGTTGTGACAGCAAGCAACGCAAAACGTCACGCCTGCGAAACGTCATATTTAGATAATAGTTTATTGGCAAGACTAAACCAGCCCACTACGTATTAATCATGTTGATCTTTTAAACCAGAACAGTCATAATAGTCCTACTTAAGCAATTTCTAGCATTTTTATGCGTAAAGGTTAAAAATATAGTAAAAAGAAGAGGAGAGCGAAAGGTTCGGTTGGAGTCATCGATATAGGCAAAACGAGGGTGAACTTACGTGCCGCTGTTTAATTTCCCGAAGTACTCCACCCATTGGGAACCGGTGACTGCAAGCCTGGTGGCAACCATACACCTTACCCAGGTGAGGGGAGCGTTGTCCGGTTTAATCAAGTTCCGGAGGCTGTCATTGTTGTTTTCTAGAGAAGTTTCTGTAATTGCCTAAAATGCACGAAAAATACATAATCGGTAATGTTAACGAGTAAAAAGTTGGAATGCAGATTAAATTTGTTGTCTTAAAAAGTATTGGGAAATTAGAGGCACTATCTATCATCTGGGATAAATTTTATTTTGTAGATAAAAGTTTTAGCGAGACAATCTATACATGGTGTTTCCCGAAACGCGGGAAAAATCGCTCCTGGGAAAAGTCCGCATCGAACAGGAAAAAGTTGATGCCGTAGTGGTCTGTGCCAAATGGCCCATTAAGGAAAGTTATTAGCGTTCAATATAATTGGGTAATTAAATAATTTAGGGAAATTAAATTGTTAAGTATTGATATTAAAGGGACGCGTTCAATTAAAAGCTTTGTGGGCATCTTCGAAAACTGCTAAATATACCCATCTTTTAATGATATAAAATAGACGCAGCATTTTACTGCGTTACGAAAAATGCTCAATATGGGCGCGTTTCTGGATTTTTCGGTATCTCCTTGTGGGAAGTCCCGCCCCCATGTCTACAACGCGCAACGTGCGCGCGCCGCCACGCATCGTATCTCAAGGTCGGTCTTCACGCTGGCACCGACGTGAAAAAGGCAAACCTCATGTGACAGTCCGAAAAAATTTCTTATCTAGCCTCTTCTACGCGCTATGCGTGGCGGCGCACGCCCGTTGCGCGTTTTAGACACGGAGGTGCGATTTCCGCGTGGAAATGCGCACCGATAACACACCAAAACCCAGAAACGCGTCCAAATTGGGCATTTTGTTTTTCGCAACGCCGTTTAAAGCTGTTCGTGCCTTATATTATTGTAACGTGGATGTATTTAGTAGTTTTCGATGATGCCCAGCAAGAATTTAATTGAAGGAGTGCCTTTAATTTTAACAAGAAACACTATTTGCTCAGACCTAATTATTTACCCCATTGTAATGAACGCTAATAATTTTCACGAATGGGAGCTTAAGCGAAACCACTGAGCATAAACCTTTTTCTGTGCACTGTGTAGCTTTCGCTGGAGCGATTTTGCCCGCGTTTCTGGAAACAACTTGTAAATGGAGGTTAATACTGATCACAACAATGATATTAAAAGACGTCAACTTCTCTCTTCGCACGTCCTTACATTTTAAACGTACTTTTGGATCAAGTGAGGTTAAAGTGGCGGGATCAAAATCCGAGCGTTTTAAGGCATTCGATGAGCTGGTAAGTTATGTAACTTTTATCCCAGTTACAACGAACTTTTGAAGAGCGATCTTACGTGAACATTGACTGCGAAATCAGAGATTCCAAGCAATGATCAATATTTGATATTGTGACGGACAAGGCCAATGAAGGAAAAGGAAAGAAGAAGAGGCATGTGTGGAACTGGTGACAGTTCTGGAATGCCTGTTTTGCCCATGAGCAGCGGTGGGATTCCGCAATCGGAGGCAAGTTTCATGATATCAACTTTTGTGGCGATGCAAATCACAGAGCCTTTAGTTGATCTACTAACCGCAAATAATGCTACGGACATTGCGAACCTGCCTGGAACCCTCGACAATCTCCTCGGAGCCCGTCCGTCTCTTTTTGAAACTGCGGTTGAACGTCATGTTGCCGATGTCAGAAAACGCCTTAGTCAGAGCCTTTCGTCCGTATAATCTCGAGTTCGACAGGCTGAGCACCAGGGATTCCTACTCAAGCTGTCGACATTCGATGGCCAGTCGTCTTGGCAAGCCTTCAGCATCCAATTTGAAACCGTTCCAGACTTCTACGGGTTCGAAGCAATCTCTAAAGCTCGTTCTATGGTGGCCCAGTTGAGGAGCAACGCTGCTGAGTGTTAGAAGACCTTGTCTGCAGCAAGTCTTTCATCATATCAGTTACTCGTAGAATTTTTAATATGCCGCTTTCGTGATGAGCATCACCAACAATTTCACCTGTCCGCTTTGAAGCACCACTTCTGCGGCACGGACAGGCTCCAGGAGCTAGCTGACGTAATCCAGCGGATGGCGAGAGAGCTCTCGTCGGATGTACGAAAGACAATGTGGAGCAGATAGAAATGACAGCAGCTTTCATCGACGCAATAGTGAAAACCGGCATTCAGCTTCTTGTGTGACTCGCCGCCCAACCACGACTCGTGCAGCACTGGCTCGCACACTTGAAGTTCATGCAGCCAACCAAGCAAGCCACATGGTGACGACATTTCGAATCTAGCTTCCGGGTCTGATTGAACGATCTTCTCCGGTTCGTTCAAGTGGACGTCGTTGCTTCACGTGTGGTGACATTGGGCTCTTAGCTCGATCCTGCCCAAAACGCTTGACCCACTACCCCAAAACCTAAAATAGATTTTCGCTATCTAAATTATAGAACAAGGAATCTAACCGGAATCATTACCGGATACCTAAAATTGAGATTGCAGATAAAGGAATACTTTCATAAAAACCTAAAATTCAGATAGAATCCTATAAAATTTAAGGGTCCATACTCCAGAGAGCGAAATGTTCTATTGGGCTTCGGAATATGGCCTTTCAAGACCCAACCTACACTAACACCAAAAGTTCCCAGTGAAGGTGAGCCTGGAAACGTTGAATATCATGCAGCACATCATGTCCCTCTGGTGACAACGTCACTATGCACCTCACTAACACTGTGTTTTTCCGTTTATCTTCATGAGTTGCGGCAACATGTGAATGCTATCCTAGACACAGGAACCTTAGTAATTCTTGTTGATTCTGCATTGCTGCAATCAACGAAACCTCGAATGCGTCGTGGTAACGCCTGTCTTGTACCTGTTAACGGTTTACAATTTAACAAGATGGGCACACCTCGTTGAATGTAGAAACCATAGCAACAACAGTCAAACTTCCTCCTGAATTTGTGCGCAAGTTACAATGGTCAATGACTACTAGGCCGCGACTGGTGTTCAGAAGTCCAGCTCTCTCTATCGTTTCGAGGAGTTGAGCATAGTTTTGCATCCCTACAAATTTTGAGTATTGGCTATCGCCTTAGTTGGACTCCGACATAGTTGCCTCATGAAAATATCGGGGGAAAGAAGAAGCAACTTCGTCGAATTTTGAGAGCTTAGTTGGTGAATTTTCCCTAGCATGGTCCAGCTTGAGAAGCGTGACGAAGACCTTTGTGGCCCAAGCATGCTAGACAGTAATAAATGCTATTACATTTGTCGCTACACTAATGGCACCGATAGTCAATCGCAAACCACAGAGCGTGTTCCGTATTGTCGCAGCATCGGACATTGTTCTACCTAAGTTATCTGCATTCTGATCTACAGCAATGATTCCAGGTTCGATGACGTCAAGAGATATCCTAGTTGAATGCCACAATCTCGTCCTAGGAAAGAAGCTGCTATTCCTCGCTGCCTTGTTTCCTGCGAGAAGGGAGTCTGATGCTTTCAGTTCTAAACCTCATGAATGGTGACCTGATTCTTAAATCCGGTGAAGACTTTGGGCCTCTGACATTTGCCCTCTGACACGCCACTGTCGCGACATTTAGTGCGGCACCAACGATGTCTTTCCGGCAAGATTATTTTGAAAAAGGTACTGATCTTCCGTGGTCGGAACTCAATATTGGCCAGAACTAAACACAGCAACAAATGCACACACAAAGAGATCTGCTCTTGGATTTTTGACAGTGCATTGCTATTACACCGGAAGAACTGGTGCACACCACTTGTGGGCCACACCTTCAATACTAATCGCGCTCCAGTATATCACAATCCAAGACGTGTTTCGATGAGGGAACGTGAGCAGTTAAGCAACCATGTGGACGACATGCTTCGAACAGACGTTAGAACGAGTTCCGACAGTGCGTGGTCGTCGCCCGTTGTCCTGATGAGGAAAAAAGACTGCTCTACAAGATTCTCCGTAGACTACCGGAAACTAAACAGCATAACGAAACCAGACGTGTATCCCTTGACACGACTTGACGATGCCCTTGAGCGCCTCCATTGCGCCAGCTACTTTACTACTCTGGATCTCATCTCCGGATATTAGCAAGTATAGCTCGAGCCGAAATATTCTGAAAAACCTGCCTTTGCGACTCCTGACGAACTTTTCAGTTTAACCGCCTTCCATTCGAAATGTTCAATGCACCTGCGACCTTCCAACGCCTTGTGGATAATGTGCTCGGGGACGTGAAGTGGACGATAACCTTAGTTTCTCTTGGTAAAGTTATTGTACACCCGCCGGCGATATGAAGGTGAACGCCGGAGCGTCGACCGGTCCGTGCTATCAGCGCGATGACGCGGCTGCCGTGGCGGCTCGCTTTCTTATCGTGCGCTTCGCCGAGATTAAGCGCTTGGATCGAGCGCTGTTCTCAGCTCTGCTGCTACTCCCCGCAGAAAGCGCGAGGATTGGGAAAGGAGCGTTTCAGACGCTATTGTTAGACAATGTGATTTAGTAGTTTTTTGTTGTGATATGTGCCAAACCGGAAGGCTGCGGAACAAATCAAAAAGTAACTTATACTTTCCGTTTCTTAAAAAGAACAGTTATTAGCGTTCGCTCATGAATGAAAAAAGCGGTTGAGTAACTGATAAAGTATGCTGAACAACGTCCGCTCTAGTTCACGTGCAATGTGCAAATCATTTGCCGGCAATGACGTGGGCACGGCGCCCACAAAAAGCGATGCCGAAATCGAAAACCACTTCCACGCTTCCTGCTGGGAGTAGCAGCAGAGCTGAGAACAGCGCTCGATCTAAGCGCTTAATCTCGGCGAAGCGAGCGATAAGAAAGCGAAACGCCACGGCAGCCGCGTCATTGCGGTAATAGCACGCGCCGGGCGACGGTTTGGCGTTCACCTTCATATCGCCGGCGGGTGTACACGCTGACACCTTCGAAGAACACCAGCACCGCCTGCATCTGGTGCTGAATGCCTACACCAAGGCAAACCTCCGTCCGAAACCATCTAAATGTATCTTCGGGCGCGACAAAGCCATTTGATTAGATCATGTTGTGAACAAGAAGGATATTCGCACGGATCCAACCAAGCTGGCAGCGCTAGCCAATATTCCTGAGCCCACTACCTCGTAGCAGTTGAAGATATTTTAAGGCATTGTGTCTTACTTTCGTCAATTTGTAAACTAAACTTCTCTCTCAGAGCTGCTCCCCTTCCTGAGCTTCTTAACAAAACACCACGTGGCAATGGTGCGCAGTTGAATCTTATTTTGACGATATCAAAAGAGTACTTCTTGAACCACCCATTCTGGCTCCTCTTTCAGAAGAAGCAGCAACATTAATTCACATTAGTGTCAGTGGCAAAGGGCTTGGCGCTGTTCTTCTCCAGAGGGACGGTGCAGGAGTAGACCATCCAGTAATATACGCGAGCCGCAAACTTAGCGAACCAGAAAGTCCATGTCACTTTTCAAAACTCGAGTGCCTCGCTGTTGCTTGGGCAGTATAAAAGTTCCGTCTATACACCTACGGAAAGCATTTTACAATCGTGACAGATAACGCTGCTCTCCGTTGACCTGAGTCAAAGAGCGATCTTACGCCGAAATTGACTCGGTGGGCAATCAAAAAGCAAGAGTTCGACTTTCCGATTGTTAATGAAAGTGGGAAGCAGCAGCAAGACGCAGACGTCCTTTCACGGCACCCCATAGAAGACGCCAGAGTTGCTCCGGTGCCCACGCTCTTAGATTGGCAGTCGGCGCAAGCGGAGAAACATGAGACATTGCACATAATCCAATGGCTCCCTGGCGAAGTGAATGCGAGGCCGCGACTTTCAGAATTTAGCTTATGGCGTTTGCGAGTGCCCTTTCAGAATGTTGTTTACGGCGAGTTAACAACAGCTTCGGGACGGTCTACTGTCTCATCAAGCACATCCTTCAGGACCGTGGCTCCCCGTCGTTCCCCGTAAAATGCGTCGGAACGTTCTTGAAATGTGGCATGGTGCTCCAACGGCGGATCGTCTCAGGCAGTACAGGACACTCAACAAAGCTGCTAAGATATATGGGTGACCACACATCAGGACGGATGTCCGACAGTACGTCGCGTCATACGCAACATGCATACGGCGGCAAACAACATTTTACGCGACGAAGTTCCAGCCGCAGCAGAAACCTCCTGCAGGCAGCCCGTTCGAGATTGTTGGAATTGATAACCTGAGGCTTTTTTGAAAATCTTATGTTGGAACAAGTACGTCTTTGTAGCAACGGACTACCTGACGAAGTGGGTCGAAGTGGAGGTACTCCCCGAAACTTCAGTTGTGCATCTGGTCGCCTTTTTCAACGAACACCTTGTACTTAGGCATGGTAGACATCGTCTTCTAATATCTGACAGGGGAACGTCATTTATGTCCCGAACTTTAGGTTGTGCTTCGCAAGATCGCGGGATTCAACATGCGGCTGCTTTACCCTACCATTCCCGAGCAAATGGGCTCGTAGACCTTACCAACCGCGGCCTTGGAGATGTATTAGCTGCGTTCGTTGATACAACTCAGAGTGCTGGGACAAGTTCATTGGTAAAGCGGCGTTCGCGTCGAATATTTCACAACAAGAAGTGACTGCCAAATCTCCATTTGAGCTAGTTTGCGGAAGACCCCCGACACTTCCGCAAATATCAGCAATGGGCGCTGCATGGGACCCGTCAGGCGTGAGAGTATAAAACGAATTGCGCTGAAAGACTAAGTGAAGCAAGAAAACTTGCTCGGCTGGCAATTTACAGAAGCAAACAAAGTTTACCGAACGTCACAGCAGATATATTTTATAGCCGCCGTTTCCACCAGGTGATGTGGTGCTTCTTCGAAGGCACCCGAGATGTCCACAGCACTCAGAAAAGCTTTTGCCCAGATACTGCTGACCTTTCAAGACCAGCAGGCAATTCGGACCCGTGACGTTCCGTCTCAAAAACTTCGACATGCTGCCTTAGCGAGGGCGACGCCGCACTTTGACAGCCCATTCAAGACATCTGAAACTTCACACGTGGTGACTATCTTGGCAGCTCCCGGGACGAAATTTAAATGGGGAGGGGCGGGTGTAACGAACAAGGAAAATTAAAAAAAAAAGAAATAGGAAAGAAGAAAAGGCGTGTGTGGGACTGGAGACTGAGTTCTGGGGCGCCCGTTTTCTTGATGTGCTAGACGCCGAAACACTATGCTAAATCATAAGATCAAAATATGGTATTTGCTTGCTTAATTAAAAACAAGGTACGGCGTACGTATCATTTAAAATACTTGACAAAACTTGCTTCAATTGTGATGTCATGGTGTACATGAAAATTACTCCGCAATGCTACTGGAACAATTAATTTGGCCGATATGATTCGAGGGTACATCTGGCCTTCTTCATCTCAAAAACATTTACCTTACAAATAACAAACAAAATGTAAGTCGCCATTTCTTCGAAAAAACAACAACAAATGTTCTTTGAAATCGTACTTACCAAGCCAGTTGAGGCGATATAGAAATCGTCAAGTGAGAGCAACTTCCCAGGGTATGAAGGCATACTGATTGTGTGACCAGGAATAATTTCACCTGAAGAAAACAACAAGGTAAGACTACATGGAATGTCTAAATCAGCATGTTGCTGGTGCCAGAGAGAAAAATAAGTTATAAAACACCTGAGAAAAAAACAACTAATATGTGTCAAATATGAGAGTTAGCATCACTGTTTTTGAATACAGTTGAAAATGAGAATGATATTTTTTATGATAGGTCTGGGCACTGAATTAGAAGGAAGCCGCAACTAAGTTATTGATATACAGCGAAAGGGTCAGTATGGATGACGGAATCAGGCTTAATCAAGTAAAAGTCTTAGGGTTAGCTCGCCATGAAACCGGGTCCGAAGAATGAGGAATCAGGCAACACTTTCTGGGTAAAAAAGCTTTAGTGCAGAATTTTCCTACGTTACAAATAAGGGTACTATCGGTCACAGATTGGAGCTGCTTCATCTTCCGGCTGGTTCTGGTGTTCATTGAGAACACGAGCCTTCCCGAAGGCTGACGCCGCATTCCGTGTCAAAGTTGCACACTTCAATGGCCTTATTTAGGGACGTGCAAAATTCAGCAGTAAGGCTTTCTTATCTTGGAGGTGTTGAATCAGGTCAGCAAATCACGACACACCATAAAACTTGTTTGAAAGATATGTTCTTATGACATATGCTGGTATACGTGTGAACATTTTTCATGCGGTTATGATTATTAAGCAGAAACATAAAGAACAGCATCCTATGATCAGCCGTTTCGTGCAATTGAAATGATTGGTGAATGTGATGTAGATTGTTTGTACTCTTGCAACACCGAAATATTGAATATTGTATCACGTTTCTTAAGATGCCGTGTTGCAAACCCCCTCAAGCAGAATTGGCTGTTGCACTTTCAAGGGCATGAAGCGTGTGATTTGTTCCGATCCTTTGCCGAGCGCTAACGCATCTCTCGTTCGGGAAACGAGCTTGGCCGAGTTCACGGCGATAGCTAACTCAGTACTTGCCTCTAACACATGCTTAAGGGTGATTCGCATACTTGCGCAAGTCCGCCCGAGTCTGACTGCAACGGCTTGCGACGAACGGGTCACCATGGCAACAGCAGTGTCGGCGCCAACAAAACCAGGTAAAAATCAGTTTTGTTGGAGCCGTCGCAGCTGTTCCCATATCAACCCGTGCGTCGCAAGCCGTTGCAGTCACACTCGCGCGGAATCGACGCAAGTGTGCGAATCGCCCTTTAGAAGGGCGTGCGTGGCCCAACAATGGCGGATTCGGGATAATTGTCGCTGCCGCTTCTAGATGGCGCTCACTCTTGAAACGGGTCAATTTCCATAAAAATTTAGAAAAAATTAATTTCAGCGTTTTTTTACATGTTTCATGGCCGCATTTAACATAGCTCGCCCTTCAGTTAAACACATGTAATAATTTTCTACCAGCCTGAGACCATCAAAATATGTTTTGTTCGTTGTCAAATGACGGGGTATGGGAGAGCGGTCAAACTGCTTTGAAGCATCCAACTGCCCAGGTGTAGTCTTAGGCAGTAAGTATACTTCGTTTCAGCTTAAGTCCAGACGCAGCCGACGCTATGAGGGAATGGGACCAATCAAACAACGTTAAAAGCGGAAGCCGGGGACCTTTTCTGTTTACGATTGGTTCAGCGATGAGAGAACACGTACAGAAACATAACGACCAGCATGATGGTGCGCTTTTGACGCTTTCTGATCGGTACTATCAGCTTGTAGCGTCTGCTGCGTCTGGACTTAAGTTGAAACAAAGTATTGTTACTATAATAACGCGTCGATGATAACCAGTTATTTTTGTCCGTGACTTGTAACTGCAACGTGTCAGCGTTTAGTGAAAAGTGCACCTACCGTAAAAAGGGGCTACTATTTTTATGAATTAACGGTAAACAATAAATTCGTTACATTTAAGCTCTAGATTTCGGCACAAAACATTTCTGAACCGGACAGCCAAATTCTCCGCCAGAATATGCTACAAAAACCGTCTGGAGCAACAGGGAAAACAAGGTAAGACGAACAAGAAACAATATGCTTTGTGATCCTGCGTGGCCAAGCATGTATTATCAATTGGAAGAGTGGGACCGGTCGTGCCCCTACCAATTTATGGTATATTGCCTACAGCGCGGAGAAATGAATTAAACTTTGGCATTTTTAATGTGTTTCTTTTTTTTGTCGTCCGACCGTGGAGCCGAAACTCTTCGCGGGGGGACTGTTCTTGTGATTTCCGCCGAAACGCTTCCCAGGTGCTCATCGGCGAGAATATAGAAATATGCAGGGGGCTTTGTCAAGCTTGTTTTACAAGGAGCTTGGTGTTCATACAACACAAGACCCGAAGACAATATTTTTATTTATACGCGTCCGTCGAGGGAAGGCCACCAATCCCCAAACTCAATCACCGTGGATGTCACACGTGACACCAGAACTTGATATTCTAATGTTTCGTGACGCTCAATGTTTGCTAAACAAATTTAAAAGAAGGAACTATAGACATTATATTTATTGTATTTTGAGTTTAGAGTTAAATGTCGCTGCCATTTCTTTCTGCTTATTTGAGAGTTGTCAATGGCGAAGAATGATCACACTCCTTTATATGTATTTTTAGGCCTCTTCTTTGTTTGTTTGGAATTGCGTTCACTATTTTTCGAAGCTTGCAGCAATTTGATTTTCTACAAATCTGAGACAAATTGAGGAACGGGCATATCCTGTAACTTTATCAATTAGCAAGTTCATTTTGTGTAATCTAGATGATGTCTGGCCAATGGGCTCTCTTTTCAGACCATTTTTGGAGTGGTACGTTGGTAATGATGATCGTGCAACAATTACGACAAATTAGATCATAGAATGAATTGTTCACTCTTTTACCAAAATGTACGCGGTTGCGCGTAAAAGCTATGACATTTTTTTTAACAACTTCGTTTTAAGTGATTTCGATATTATTTCACTAACCGAAACTTGGTTGAACAGCTCCTCCGCAACAATTGATTAATTTTCCCCCGAATACACAGTCTCCGCCCAGACAGAGAATATGAAAATTTGATTGTAAATTTCGGTGGTGGAGTCCGTATACCAGTTAAAAATCACTTGCATGTGGTTCGCAGGTTTGATCTTCAGTCAGACTGCGAATCCTTTTGAATTAAAATAACTCCCCGTAATAACACTACCCTTCTAATCGGCACGTTTTATTTTCCTTCTAACTTTAATGCATCTATGCTTTCTGATCAGTTAGACATAGTGGGAGATAAGTTAGATGTAGGCCGACACAGTATACTCATACTTGGCGACTTCAACATTTCTGATATAAATTGGAATCCAGAACACTCAGCTCTGCCCACTCATAATGCCTCACCAAAGGCAAATATTATTTTGTCTTTTGTTAACTTTCAGGAAATTAAGCAATGGAATAGTCTTCAAGACCACGCAGGAAATGTCCTAGATCTTGCTCTTTCTAACTTCATCAACAGCCTAGTGTGTGTCCTTAATCCATTGGTATCACCCGATCTTTGGCACGTTCCATTTCTTGTCTCCTTAAGCTTTTCGTCGGGAACGTGAAGCAAAAACAAATCCTGACTCGTTCTCCTTCTCAAGAGGCGATTACTTTGGTCTATTTCAATATTTAGATAACATAATCTGGGCACACATATACAACATGACTGATGCAAACTGTGTGGTAGCAGCGTTTACTAAACATATCGCATCTGCATTTGAGCGCTTCGTTCCTAAGAAACGTCCTCAAAGAATTCGCTATCCTCACTGGTATTCTTTCGAGCTGAGATCAGCTTTAAGATCCAAATTGCATTATCATAGGAAATATAAGGCCTCTAACTCAGCGTTCTGGTACGCAAAATTTTCCGAATCACGTGCGCAGGCAAAGTCGTTGTTGCAGCGTGATAAGAGAATGCACCACGAGTCAGCTGAGCGCAGTTTATATCGTGACCCGTTGCAGTTCTGGAGGTACGTCAAAAACCGTACAGCCACAACTTCATTGACAACGAACATCGCCGACTCGTCTGGAATTCCGGTTAGTGAACCCGAAGATGTAGCGAACGCTTTTGCAAGCTATTTGGTCTCTGTCTATTCTTGCAACCGGAATGGTTTACCTGCGCCTGACGATGCTGACAGTGGTAGCGATTGCCTATCAACTCCATTCTTTGAGAACGCTGACATTAAACTTGCAATATAAAAACTAAAACCTAAGTTATCGGTCGCATTTGACGGTATCCCGAGTTTTATTGTCAAAGGATGCTCTTCCATTTTCACATTCATTCTAACGCATATTTTTTACCTTTCATTATCGACTTGCACTTTTACTTCGATTTCGAAAAGCGCGATAACCGTGCCGATACATAAGAAAAGGTGAACAGATGATCCAAAAAACTATAGACCCATATCATTATTATGTCCATTTGCAAAGGCTTACGAAATAGTACTTTCGGAACATATTTCGAGCTTTTTTAAACATAATATCCTCCCCTCACAACGTGGTTTTGTGCGCGGAAGATCAGTTGAATCAAACTTGGTATCTTTTCTTAACTTCGTTTCGCCTATTGTGTGTCAGCGGGGTCAGGTTGACACTGTATATTTTGATATCTGTAAGGCATTTGATTTGCTTGACCGCTCGTTACTTCTACAAAAGCTCAAATGGCACGGTGTGAGTAATACACTATGCACATTGCTTCACAATTATTTGTCCGATAGACACAGCTTTGTACGTATCCTTGGTCATCTCTCCCGGCCTTTTGTCACCTTCTCTGGTGTTCCCCAGGGTCCGTTCTTGGGCAGTTTCTTTTTAATGTTTTCATAAACGAGCTTAGCTCATGTGTTCTACATTCAGAAATCCTGCAATACGCCGATGACATCAAGTTATTTAGGCAGATAGTATCTGTAGAGGACTGTGTGAAACTAATGGATGATGTCAAATCAGTGAGTAATTGGTGTAGTCTCAACAGGCTGACACTTAATCCCACTAAGACTGTAGTTATGTCATTTGCTAAGAAGCTAAGGCTTTTTCATTTCTGTTACCAACTCGGCAACGCCCCATTGCAAAGGGTGGATTGCAGTCGTGATCTTGGAGTTTATATAGACTCTTCTCTGTCATTTAATGCACATGTCAATAAACATTGTCAACGCCTCTTTCCGTACGTTAGGTGTCATATCCAGAATTACACTTGAGTTTTCTATATCGGCCAGTATTATGCAGTTATACTTTTCATTAATTAGGTCTAAGCTAGAGTTTTCCTCAGTTTTGTGGAAATTCTATTGGGCGTACGCACCAAGAGTCGATTGAGAATGTCCAGAAACGTTTTTTTCGAATTTTGTTACGACTGCTATGTTGGTCGCACTGTTTACTTTGAATATAGAATGACTTTTAGAACGATACAATTGTTCTACTTTGAGTGCCAGACGACGCGACAGAGATCTCATATTTTCGTTCAAATGCCTTCACGGAGTCATTGATTGCCTTGACCTAACTTCAGCGATAAATATTCATGTTCCGAGAAGATTTTTGCGAATTTCTCTTCCATTTTATGTTAATCAATTCTTCCAAACCTGCCCCATGACACGCATTTAGACCTTGTATAATACTTTCGATGATTCCTGCATTGACATTTTTAACTCATGTTTTGCAGCGTTCAAGTTTTCTCTTAGAAATCTATAAATTTTAACTCATCTTTTCTAGCGTTCAAGTTTTACCTTGTCAATTTGTGTAATTCTTCTTTTTGCTGTATGTTAATTGTGCATCATTACAAATGCGAAAGCTGTTCATGAGCACAAAGAATAAACAAATGAATGAATGAATGAATGAATAATATTTAAATAACCCATTCCACTCTTGTTTTTTGTTTTTACAAATACAGGTTTAGGCGCCGAGCATCATATTTTTATTCCAAGAAATTTTAGGTGCTGCCACCTGCTTGAGCGGAAACCTACTTAAATTACATAGCTCTACGCATGTGAGAATATGGCTGTTTAATATTCAAGCTAGAGTGGAAGAGCACCACCACGTTGACTTTCAGTTTCTTGACCAATAAACTTGTTTGTTTGCAAACTTTGACCGCACTCAACTTGTACATACTCGAGTGTACACGTGAACATTCCTAAAAATCGTGACGTGTAGTTTCCTGTCGACAGTTAGCGGTTCTATGAAAACATGGCTTCCGCCTGCCTGGGAAACAATGTCGCTCGTGTACAGATATGCGAACACCGAAGAAGTCGCCCAGTCATTTCAGTCATCAACGACCCTCGAGTGGACAAGTAGTCACGGCAATTTCAACCTTATCTGTTACACTTTTGTGTTCTTGATAAGCCAGTTCAGAGTTTATTTATGCTGGCCGAAAGAAAATTATAATCTTCTTGATAGAACCCAGCAGTACCAATGCTTGCAGCAACCATGTAACCAGTACTCCTGGGCCTCCAACCCGATACATATGATTGCGGATGAGAAACATATATTTAAAAGCGAATCAAGAATAGACTATCGACGTTGACCATGACCAGCAGTACCCTCGACAAATATTATATCCACAAATCAGAATAAAGAACAGATTGCTCATTCGTACTCTATAAGTATACTATTCCTTCATCTCAGCTATAGCCTTCTCTAGTTTTATTATATTATCTAAACGAACTCCCGAGATGGACCCCTTCATAGCCATTAAGCTCTTAGGGCCCATTTAGCTATATAAAGAGTACTTTTCCTTGGATCCTGAGTTCAATCCAGGCTGCTGCACGTTTCAATCTGTATGAACATTGTACATATGTGTTCGCATAATAAGCAATTGGTTACTTACGTGATTCACCCTAGGCTATATTTTGCACTAGTTAATTTCTCATCTACAGCGGATACCTTAGGCACCCAACGGGGCGGACTATACGCGCTGCCTAACCGTATACACAACACACGTTTTTTTTTAAATCATATTTATATATTAATACTTTACTATGTTCATTAGTTCAAAACATCATCTTATTTTCTTTCTCTTCGTCAGATCATTGCTTTCATTCCTTCTTTCATACATAATTCAATAATCAAAAACACTGTTCGCACAAATATTCTGAAGTTAACTTAATTATTCTGAAACTCGAGCAGTCGTGGTTCAGCGTCAGTTAAAAGCTGCATCCCTAGATCTAGTCGCCCAGGAGCGAAAGCCGTAAACTTAGAAAAACGGCGATTTCCAGACAGGTGAGCATAACGGGGAAAAGTGTCAAGCTCGTAAGAGGGTTGTAATACTTACTCGACTCCGATGTGACGTGCCAGGGAAACGTGTATTTCTTTTCTATCCTGAGCATGCTTCGGTACAAAAACCACGTGTTGTGAGCAAAAAGAATGTCTTCGTTGTCGGGCAACACTTTGATGAGCACTGAGCAAGCGGATGTCTGGAAGATGCTGTTCTCGTCTCCCACTCTCCTCAGAAATGCTTCCAGGTCCATCAAGTCTCCATCGAGGTTCAGGTACCTGAAAGTTTCCGAGCATTATTCAGTGTTTCGTCTCGGAAAACGATGAGAAATGGGAATATCTGTTCCTACTACAGAGATTTTGCAACAAATATGAGCAATGGTATGCAGGAGAAAAGAATGTGTTCTAAAAGGGACATTATGAAACGTCTGATATGTAAGAAACTTTACAAAGCATTTGTTCTTTGGTGAAATGAAATATTCCAAACAATTACACAACAGGTGTTTAACATCCTCCCTTGTGTAGTGTCAGTACTGCTCTAGAAAGCGTAAGTTTTCTTTTATTGCATATACCCTACCTCTGACTTGGTGTAAGCTTGAGTCTAATATTCGTAATGGTCCTCCGGCCTTCTGATTACATAACGCAGTAATCTGATTGGCTGCGCAAGGGTGATAAGATGACCGGCAGTCGCCACGCCCGGTATTTCTAAAAGTTTTCAGTGACTGTACAGCTTCATAATATAAGAAAACAACACTGTGCTTCTTTTTCAAGCGCCTGTCGAACTTCATTGACAGGAATAAAAAAAAAAGTGTATATATATATATATATATATATATATACACACATATATATATATATATACACATATATATATATATACACATATATATATATACATTTTTTGTATGCGCGGTCGTCAGTGACCTGTAATATCTGCACTTAGGTTTGCTCACTCCTTAACTTTCTGAAATCTTTCGAGTCTCCAAAAAGAAACAAAACAAAATCAGCATACTCTTTCATTGAAGGTGTGCTGGAGTAAAAGATAACAGAATGAATCCGCAAGATGTTGCACGTTTTACGCTCCATACTCGAAGGAGCCAAACTGGCTTCGTTTTATTCAGAATCATTTCAATCAGTTAGCTCAAACCGCCTCTCAATTGCGTTTTTTTGGTTGTTGCGTAAAACAAACACCCCAAAAAAGGCAAGACTATTACTAATTATTGTGCCTGAGTGTTACTTAAGCCGTTGGTGGTGTAAACACTTGGAGTTCCTCTGCACGACAATAGATAGCACGTACTGTAAATATGTTTGAGGGAGTGCATTTGTATTTTCTGCCCTAAATATTGCTTGCAATATCATCAAAAAATGCTAGGCGTGTGGGTCGTTTGCCACAATATTAAAAAACAAAGCTGAATAGTGTACACAAAGAAACAACAAGTGCTTCATCTGAGCTCGTTTCAATTTGGTGTCAACAGGTTGACGAATAAATCATTTAGTTAGAAAAAATCTCGTAAGCGTTTTGTCAACTTAAGCATGTTAAAGAATTATGACTTCCAGGGAAATGTATGCTTGCGATATATTTGATTATTCTAAGTGACCTGACCGGTATGGTGTTCACGTATACACCAGGTCGTGCGGCTTCAGTCCAAAATTAAAATGCAACTCTGAAGAATGAGTGAAAGGGATCGACGGCAGTTTAAATTCACCACATAAATCTGTTTCTGAACGTATAGAGCTAAGATTTTACACAGGCGCTCGAAGAAACGTCTATTAAGGCTGTAAATATTTGATTGAACAAACTTGCCTGAGCAAAAAGTTGGTAATTAAAACCTTTAAATTTCTACGCACAGTGGCCATGCGCTAAATAAAGGAGCCATATGGGCGCAACAGCCAACAGATGGCGGCACGTAAGATCGCAGACGGCTAGCAGGTGGCCACGACGGCCGCTTCCCCCAACCTCGGCAATAGCAGACAACGTTTCTAAGCCAGACGCATGCCAGACGCGATATACTTCTTTTAGAGCGCAGCTCTTAGGCGCCTGTTTGCGGCTTGAGCAGCGTCGCCGTCGGCGTAACAGTGCGTTGCATTATGGGAAGTTTCTCATAATGACATCACACGTGACGTCACGAGGGTCACGAGCGACGTCACGAAGGTCAGTCGTGAATGTCACGACGAAGGTTAATACCTTCACAGTGACCTTCACGAGGCCTTCACAAGTGACCATCACGAGGGTCATTAGGGTCACGAGGAACGAGAGATGGAGGGGAAGAGAGGGAGGGGAAGGAGGAGGGGAAGGAGGGAGGAGGAGGAGGAGGAGGGGCATACCCTCCTCTCCGTAAACTCTCCTCCTTCTCCTCAAGAGCTGCTCTCTAATTCGGTGTTACAGGGAATCGTAAACGTCCTTAATTTTTTTTCGTGCGAATTATCAGCGCCTTATTATTTTATTTTACCAAAATACTAAACAAAAACATTAATAAAAGAGAACAACAAGACAGATGCGTTATCTCGTT
This sequence comes from Ixodes ricinus, assembly GCA_037355805.1. Lineage (NCBI taxonomy): Eukaryota > Metazoa > Arthropoda > Arachnida > Ixodida > Ixodidae > Ixodes > Ixodes ricinus. Next base: position 149,850 of record JAZHYW010009567.1, read on the forward strand.
TTTCATTTTTTCGACAATTATTTTTGGATCGTCTGCTCTGCGCTCGCTGGTTTTTACCGTAACTTTCTTCTTCCTTGCGACTAACGTCCGAGCAGTTTTGGGATGCAAGTCGTCTTCATTGTGCGCTGAGCACCCAGCGAGCGAGTGAAGGTTTCTCTCTGGTACGGAGAGTGCCAGAGGCTGAAGAAGGTCCGCCGACGTTTTCGGGCGGCGTCCCGGCGGCAACCTCGAGTCTGAATGAGACACCTCAGCGAGGAGGAAACATCCAGAACAAGCCACCGAGAAGAGTGGTGTCATCACCGAAGGTGACGCTGAAAATACTGGGTGCCTTCACTCCTGACCCCCAGCTTTCTACTCGGAGAGCACTACTGACATCTGTCTACTGTTGCACCAACAATCAGACACGTTTGGTTAGCAGATATCCGACGTAGGTAGTGATTTCAAGTTTTTCACTTCTAACTTTTTGCTCGGGCAAGTTTGTTTAGTGAAATGCGTATACCCTCTATTCACGTTCGTCCGCGAGCTGTGGCCAAAATGTCAGCTTGATACGTCTAGAAACCTTCAAAGAGCCATCGAACACTTTGATTCACTTTGTCGTTACTGACCTAATGGTAACGGCAGGGAGGAGTTTCCGTTGGGCCGCCTGCAGCGCTAGCTTCCTACCTTCGACAACGTTTCGGCGTCTCGTGAATCAAGAGTGCGGGCGCGCAGCAAAAACCACGGTGAAATGCAACGAGCCCGTTCTGGAGGTCGTTCCTTTTTGAAGAGACGTCCTACCGTTTACATCTTCTCAGCGACTACAGTGTTGCCAACTTACAGTGCTCTGGTGACGTTCAAGTACTCGTTCGACGTGTTCAATGTCTTGTTCTCTAGGTGGTCACTCAAGCCGGCCAGCTGCTTCATCTGTAAGTGAACCTGGCCGGTGGAAAGAGGAAGAAAATGGCAAGTAATGTGGCGTTTATCATGTGCCCTGTACAAGCCGGCCGGCAAGTCCAGCAATAAGAACAAAATAGTACGAATGAATAATCGTGATTAAAATTTCACATTTTATAATTAGGAACGCTTTCTGGGGAAGGTAGAAAACAAACAAGAAATACAAATATAGACTAATAAAGACCAAAACAAAAAGTTATTCTCTGTTGGATTTTCTTCTTGTTCATCTCGATTACAGATTATTTTTTGCGCCGTTTTTTTACATTTGATATATACAAACAAAAAAGGAACCCTCCCCTCCCCCCCCCGCACGCCTTCGAGTATGTCAAGATATGTCACTAAGCTTATTCAAGTCCGAAGATATACAAACTCTTAGCCAACCGTCGGTTACCCCGCCGTGGCTTCTATACTTCCCAGGCGCAGCCGGCGCTACGAACTGATGCGAACTATCAGACATCCTTAAAAGCCTACCATTATGATGTTCTTCATGTTTCGGCGAGTGTTCTATCATCGCTGAACCAACCAATCGCTGAGCCAAACTTGCGCTATTGACGCTGCTTGATTGATTTAGTTCCCTCGTACCATCGGCTGAGTCCGGACTTATAAGCTTAATCGAAGAGTAGGAGGCTCTTCATTTTCATTTCAGTTTCAACCACCGCTTTGTTGTTTTTTTGTGTATTTTTTTATAAAGCATATATTTAATCTGAACAAATTAGAAGCTGGGTTAAGGTTACGCGACCTGATATCTTAAATAAAGTTTAGTTTATTCGATTTTGTTAGGAAGGTTTTGATATTTATAATTTCTGTCACTGGTATAGCGCTTTCTATAAACCGTTTCATCTTGTTCGTGTTGAATCGAAATAAACGCGGAAGTATCTTCCCTAACGAGGGTAAAGAATGAAAGCCAATATAATTTAAATCGCTATTGAAATCACATCTGTTTTGCCATGATAATTTGAAGCAAATATTTTCTGCAAAAAATATTTGCGGAAATTGTGTTTCTTTTTTTTTGTATAATTGCCGTTTCTTTATTATAAGTTTCTTCCTATATTCATTTATTTTCATTTATCAGAGGATCATCAGACAAGAAAGAGTTATAGTAAACTGAACAAAAGCAACAAGTGGTTTTCTTACGAGCGAATAGGAGCCTTCACATTTCTACCTTCTACTCCGTTTGTCAGTCATGCCCTGTCCTATTGTAGCAAATAGAAACCCGAAAACAAATGAAATGAAGAGTTTTTTCTCTTAAATATAAACGTGAAGATGCTCTTGCTCTAGTATGGCAGGGTTTATATCAACAAGTGGTTTTTGATTCAACTGATAAACACACAGTAATTCTTTCTTCCGCGTTCTTTTCAGCAATCAGGCAGACTGATCTGTCGATCCGTTAAAGTGTAAATGCATTTTCTGGTAAATAATCCCAATTTTCAAGTGACGTTATTTAAATTATATTAAAACTTATCTAAATCATACAAAGTTGATCTAAATCAAATACATCTATTTCGCTTAAAACAAATCATGTTCTTGTTTTAATCTCACGATAACAAATTAATATCGGTTGCTCAGAACAGCAGTAGCAACTCAACAGACGCCTAAAGAGATACTAACTTTGTAGCCCTAACCTAACAAACAGAGTGGCAGGTTTCGTCTTAAATAAAATGTCTCAAACTGAAAACGACATAGCGTTTTCAGATTTACACATTTTATGTCTATAACAGTTTAAAAGTTTCTTTTTTTGAACTATGAAATAGCAGACTAAAAGATATTCGATGCAGTGTCTGTTAAGAGTTCAACATGTGTTACTTTCAGTGTTTCAAGTGTATTCGTGTAAATATATGCGTATATATTGCATACTTACAAGATTACACTTGAAACGCAAGAAATAACAGATAATAAACCCTTAACGGACACGGCACCGAACATTTTTTGAGTTCTATTTCAATTGATAAACAAATTAAGAGTTCCATCACTTGGAGCAGGTGGTGAGAAAGCTCGCGGTACAGAACCTAGGGATCGTAGCTTGAATACACCCCTTCTTCCGTCTGCGTGTTTCAAAATGAATAAACATCGTGCCGGCGAGCGGTCGTGTAATGACCACCAAGTTAAACACGGTGAACATCAGAAGCTAAGAGACGAGCAGCATTGACGATATTGCTTCCCCTATAGTGTTAAACGAATGCCGCCACATTTGAAGAGTAGACCTACATATCTCTGTTTAATACGTACAACATAACGTCGCCCATGTATTTTTTACAATTGAAAGTAAATTGCCTGTAAATTGCCTGTAAATATAACATCCAACATTCCTTTTCTTGGCTACATTCATTTCAATATTTAGGCTTCGGTGTGCCACTTTCTATTTCACCCATTTTTATGGAAATTGCCAACAAAAAATATTGTTTTTGTTTTTGGCCGAAATAAACTGGGCATTTCAGAACGAACAATACGACCGAACAGGTCTAGCGGTCAAAACCAAAAGCTATTTACCGAGGTAACCATTTTTTTATTTATTAAAAGTTAAGGTTTTAAGACTGTAAATACCCTAAACCAACTTTAAATCACATTCAAAAGTTATAAACAATTTTCAGCAAGCTTCAATAAGAAAATTGCTTCCGACGAAACTCATAAATGCATGGAGATAAATGGCGTAGACCAGCGAGAAACGGCCCTATTTTCTTATTGAAGTGAACCGAGTATCGCTTCTAGTGTTCGAATCGGACGAAGGAAAGCTCTTAAACTAAAGCAGAGAGATACTTCCACGCGAGTGCCCCGCGTGGGAGCATGTCTCGATTGCACGAGTTGAGACCACTTGCTAGGGCACTGAGCTAGTCAAATTTAACCAAAACAAATATACTGATAACGTGGATCCACCCTGTGGTATCGCGTACACTGGATGTGAAATGACTCATCACTGCTTCCTACTTTTTAAAGGCAGCATGCAACCTTCTCTCGTGTGAAACAAACATTTTCTCCCAATAGCGGATTTGTTCAAACCAAAATCAACCTACCATGTGCCAATAAGGATCCGTGGAATCATAGAGGTGCTCTGGTCATTGGAGTATTTGAGGTTTTCCTGCAGAAATTTCGAAAGCCTCTCGCAGTACTCATGACTGTCCATCGCAGTAGCGGCTGTACATGTTGTTATAATGTTTTTCTATGAGGTCGCGTGTCAGGTAGGCCTCCACCGCGCCGGAGGCGTACGCCTGGACGTCGTCTGCGTACGAAGCGTTCGACTGCAGATCCAGGAAATCCCAGCTTTAAAGAACAAATAAAATGAAATTTGTTATCGGACCGACACTTCTAAAGAACAGACATGCCAAAATTTACGATTTATATACAGCACCACAGTGTTTACAAACAAGACCGCTTTTCCCACAACAGGTGTCGGCACTGCGCGTGCGCAGAAATCAAATTTTGGAGGAGTAAAGCGTTTGCGCATGCGCAGTACCGATAGCAGCGCCACCACCGCCGCGTGACGTCAGTGAGTTGAGTTGGTCTGTACTTCGTTTCAACTTCAGTCCAGACGCAGCCGACGCTACCAGCTAATGGGAACGATTAAGCAACGTTAAAGGCGCACGTTACTTCGTCTGTTCGGTTTATGATTGGTTCACCGATGGTAGACCACGTACAGAAGCAGGACGAACACTATGATGGAGCGCTTTTTGGCGCTAATTGGTTGCAAAAGCTCTTAAAGTCAGCTGTGTCTGGGCTTAAGGTGAAACGAAGTATCGGTGTAATTTCACGCATGACTTGTAACTTGACCTATCACTGTGTTACACTGCGCCTATTTCTATCACTAGTCTTATCGTGGTTGAAATATAAGTATACTGTCTGACATTTTCTAGGCTTGAGTCAACTGCTCGGCTTTGAGCCTGTTGTGGGGATTCCTGCGGTACCCCTTCCCCGATGGCTGTAATAACGGCCCCGGGTCGGAACGCTCGGCTGCCTTCGCCGTGAGCTCCGACCTGTTCGTGAGGCGGAGGGCCGCCGGTCTTGGGGAGCCCTCTTCTAACTCTCTCTCCGGGGGACCGATTTCCGTTCACCCGCTCGGATGCGGATCACTGTTGACAGGCGAGGAGGTTTCGCCTCTTGTTTTCCCGCTTTCGGGAGGGGGACTCGTCCGCTGACCGCGAAACAGATAGGATGTGTGTCGGCGACTTCTCCGATACTTTCCCGGTCTTGGCTCTCCGGAACCCCGCGTCTGGCAGGAAAGGACCTTTTCTTACCTTGCCGGCGCGGGGGGCATTTTGGATGGGGACATACTAGTTCATTTTAAGAGTGTTCTAATAAATGCTCTTGGACTCTGTCCTTACTCTGGTACGTCTGTCTTCTCTTCCGCTATATTCGAGAGAGTGAGACAAGGTAGTCTATCATTGGCACCGACGGAGGTAATTAATCGAACCGACCCGCGGTAATGTAGCCCTAAACGTCGTCTATATTGCCGCGGAGATGTGGGGACCGCGGGCTACTAGGTTTGACGTCTCCTTTGAGATCGCCGCCGCTGTTGAGATAACCCTTTGGTTACTTTATCGGTACCTGTGTTAGTTGGTAGCTAGCAAATTCCCACATAAAATATTTTATGTGGGATTTGCTAGGTACCAACTAACACAGGTCCCGTTAGAATAACCAAAGGGTTATCTCAACAGCGGCGGCGATCTCAAGGAGACGTGAAACCTAGTAGCGCGCGGTCCCCATCTCCGCGGCATATAGACGACGTTTAAAGCTAGCACTGGTCGGTTCGGTTAGTACCTCCGTCGGTACTGATGATCGATCTACCTTGCTGCGCTCTCTCGAAGTATAGCGGGAAGAAGACACACGTCCAGGTAAGGACAGAGTCCAACAGCGTTTAATAACATACTCTTCTAAAATAAACTGCATGTGCCCATCCAAATGCCCCCGGACCAGCAAGGTAAGAAAAGGTCCTTTCCTGCCAGACGCTGAAATTCGGAGGTCAGGACCGGGAATATCGGAGAAGTCGCCGACACGCATCTATCTGTTTCGCAGTCAGCGACCTCCGAAAGCGAAGCGGAGAGCGGGCTCCTCGCCTGTCAACAGTGATCCGCATCCAGCGAGTGAACGATCGGTCCCCGGAGATGGTAGAAGAGGGTCCCCCAAGACAGGCGGCCCTCCGCCTCACGAACAGGTCGAGAGCTGACGGCGAAAAGCCCGTTTCCGCGGGCCGTCCATCAGCCATCGAGGAAGAGACCACAGAACCCCCCCCAGTGTACAACGACGGTGTGAAGGAGTTTTGTATTAACGCCAGATTAGATGGATATTTTTTTGTATTCATTTTGATAGGTGCATTTTTAGGCACTCTTGGTATTTTGGACTTTTCAGATACAAGACTCGTTTCAGATATGGCGTTCCTCTCTAACGTACTCAACGCTATTACTGATTTTGCTCTACCGCTGTGATAAACCTCAGATATTGTTCCCGTAAAAAAATTTAGGTCCACGACATTGTTTGTACCATTGTGACTTAGAATAGGGTGCTGCATTCACAAGAATGCAGCTTAATAAGGTTTGAAAAGTTAAAGGGAAGTGTATTAATCATGAGTGACCGCTAGTCATACTTTTCTTTCGCCTCAAGTACTCGCACCCCTCTTAAAGGGATGCTGAACCGAAATCTGGATTCCAGAATGCACGGCGGCAAAAGCGTGCAACGTGATGCTACAAACATCAAAACATCACCCATACCACGATATATCGAACGGATGACCGCATTTTTCCAAAAAAGGAGACGCATTTGACAGGTATGTTCACGTCTTGTTCCTCCGAGAAGGAGAGGAACGGCCTCGCGTCTTCTCCGCCTCGCCGCCTTGAGGGGCGAAGCGAAGAAGGAGGAATCGAGATATCTTGACGTCCCGCGTCTCGTCGGCCTCGTTCAATCTCGACCTTTTTTTTTCCAAAAATAAGGCCGTCGATTCGAGATATCGCCTTACGAGTAGTTTTGTACGGATCGTAGCGTCCCGCCTACAGCTCCTGCATTGTTTTCTGAAATCCAAATTTCGGTTCACCACCCCTTTAAGACCTGCGAACTATTTTGCTGAACAATAAAATATGAATTGATTGATCGATTGAAATATTGCAGTCACTAGGGCTTTCGTTATTAAGGTCTCCCATGTGGAGAGTTTTATGCGATAGTTTTAGTTAAACATCGATGATAACGAAAGACATGGGTTGGTAATCCCTAAATATAATTTGTATCACAAAAATCAGAACTTCGGAATACATACTTGGAAACACGTATGCAAAAACACATTTCCTACGTTACAAAGACGATTCCGTAGGAATAAACTTTTCCTTTAGACGGGCGAATGCTTTTTTTTTAATCGGTGTACTTGAGATTTACAAAATAACCACATTCAGCGTAAAAAAATTTTCCTAAACAAACGCAGAGGTGCAGCGATAATTTATAGGTGTGTGCGAATATGCGAGTTTTGAATTCGAATCGAATAGTGATTGACCGACTCATTTGATTCGAATTTTGGCTTCCTAGTATTCGAGATTTGAAATAATTTGATTCATCGAATATTTGTACGGCTGGCTAACATTTTTGTTTATTCATGCTGTTGATATAGTGAAATAGCCCTCACAGGCCCAGTTTTGAATCTAAATCAAGTCTGCATTCAGAAACCTGGATTAACATATCATTTCTGCAGAATATTGTTCTTTCGTGTGTACCTATAACGAAGAAATCATTCTTCTAGATTCTTGGATGCGATCGACAAAAACCCGCTGCCACGCACGTCGTCATATCAAATAAAAAAATATTGCATCACCTCGAGTCAGCTCTGTGCATTTTAAACGTACTATGAGTCGTTACGCTTATAATATTTGTTAAAAAATACAAATATCAGTGATAAATGAAACTGGCTTTTCATCTAACCCGTCGCTCCTCACTGCGTTAAGCGAGGTGCTAGGGCTGGGTAGCTCAAGACGCAGTCCGATTTAAAACGGTTCAGCCGTATCCGTTCATTCTTCCAGCACGTTGCTTAACCACGCGTAATCGGGTGGACACGTCAGTGAGTTCCTGCCATAAATTTGTCGTGTAAACGTGGTCATTAACACCGGTTAGCCTCTCGTTCCGTCTGCCCTGCAAAAAACTAAAAACGTCGGGCTTTTTTTTTTCGTTTTTATTTGTGCGGCCTTTTCAAATCGCGATACCACTTTTCCCTCGCACTCATTCGGAAACTTTTGATCCATAACACGAAAAGCACGTGCAAGCGCGGGAGAGCGATAAGTGGATAAATTTAAAAAAAGGAAGAAAATTCTGAACATCATCCAAGGAGTATTGACAACAATACCCCATGAGTTTGAGCACGACGCTCAACCACTGTGCCAAGAAGGAGACTTGTGAAGCGATAATTCTTATGTGTCGTTCTCATCCCCTTATCGCGCGCATGCGCGGGTCCGAAAGCGATGGGCTTGCAGGACGCGCCGCAGTCTTCGGAATGCTTCGGAAGATAAGGAAGCGGACTGTAACTGGAAGACAGCTGAACAAAAGCGATGTCGTGCTGATTGTGACCATCTTAATTGAGCACAAATGAACAGATATTTCATTTTTAGTTATTCGTTGCATTTAATCGGCGGAACATAGCCTTCATAAAATACAAACAATTCTATTGCATTTTTACATTTCTTACAGGAACAGTTCAGAAACACTTGCCCTGTTTTAGTGTGGTGAACATTGAGAGTACATTTTAGTATTCGTATTTGATATTCTAAGTTCTACCTTTTGGCCACTATTCGGCACTATTCGATTAAAATTCAATTAGAGACAAAATTTTACTATTCTCACTGAGTGTGTCCACTATTTGCATATTACTGTGTGAAAGGCCTTTTATAAACAGCTGTAAAGGCTCACATCAGTAAACAAGAATCGCAAACATCGGAAGCACCGAGGACTAGGTTATTTATCTGTATTGGCATTATTGGCAGAAATATTAGGATTAAAGGCCTTGAAATGCGCAAAATGTTTTAGGACAGAATTTTGATCTTCCCTTCCCTGCCTTTGTGCTATACCTACCAGGAATTGAGAGGAAAATAAAAAAAATATCTGTCTTTCTTTTTCGAAATGTCAAAAAGTAGAGTTTATATTGGGAAAATTGTAACAAGCCCAACGGCCTCGCATTTTATCATAACGTCAGGTATTCGCGGCGACGTTAGGTGGTTCCACTGAGCAGCACCTGCATGTAGCATGGTATCGGAAATGTCATGATGCCGTGTTTTTTTACATCGTGGGTGACCTAGCAGTGATCTCTAGCTGTCTGATGAGACACGGTGCCCACAACCATTTTGCAGAAACGAATCAGCAGCTCCGTCCCAATCAGTTAAATGAGAAAACTTGCGAAACTCAAAACACGCCACCTCTTAAGTATTATCGGTCACTGAATACTGCGAAAATTCCTGGTCATCTAGAAATCATTCTTCTAAGAAACGTAACTCAATTTAACTACTTCGTGAGTTGATTGGGTGAGCGTCATATGAAGACGGACCTGGCCCCTATTTTAAAACTCCAAATGACCAGAAGATTCTACAATCATGTAGGGTACATGTAAATTGTAGGAGAAAGTCCTTGGGAGTATTTGAATGTATAATAAGCAAGAAAGTGGCTCGTGCCATTATTTAGCAGTAACGAGTGGACATACCCGCTGAAGCGAATGTCGTTCTGGAAGGCTCCCCAAGCGACAGCTCCTTGACCGGGCTTGCCGTCATGAATGTGCAGGTCACCCTCAGACGATCCAAGAGATGCCCACGCATACTTGCACTTAGCGTCTTCGGGGGTCTCGGCTACCGCTTGCAGGGCCAGAAGAGCAGAAACTGCCAAGGTCACGAACATGTTCCTGAAAGCAGGCATATGTATGTATGTATGTATATATATATATATATATATATATATATATATATATATATATATATATATATATATATATCCTTCGTACAAGACACAGTAAAGTCAGACAGACAATCATTTTTTACGTATTTTCTCACGGCAATGATGCCATTCTTAAAACTAAAGCTTAGCTTCTAATAATGATTATGCTACTGCATAAGCGTATTTTGTACATCGTGCTTTGTGTCGCTAGTTTGTTTTGTCAGAATTTAACCAATCGCTTATTTCTCATTTAGGGATGCCCTGTTCCGTAATAAACTTGAAGGAAGGTAAAATATGGGTTTACTATTTACATTTAGCAAGTAAATCTGCTCCTGTAACTTCTCGTCGTCATTCGATCTCTTTTTTTTTTACGATCCCCCTTCCCGCGACCTCTTTTTTTTTCTCATTGTTTGGAGTCTTTGTTAGTTTGCTTCAGTCCGTTGAGTCGTTTGTGTGCCATTTCTCAGTTGTCCGTCACCTCGTTTGTGTCCGGTTACAACGGAAAGCACATATCTTACGAGCCGTGTTCCAAAATCTATTAGATCTTACTCCAGAGTAAGGGTTTTGTACCTTGGCTTCCTAAAACCTACCCGCGTCCAGCGTTTTTTAATCCGTGCTACCACGTGACACTACCCCCAGAGTAACTCGGATCCATTTGGGTAAGATTTAGAACTTAGCCACGGTCTGTGTTTTTTCTCACAATTTCTCGTGAATACTCGTCCCAAGCTAGATTTTGCTCTTCCCCTGCGCAGCATGCGTTGCTTATTTTCCTGCTTTTTCGAAGTACTCAACACTGTACGAGTTTGAAAATGAGCCCATGGATGCAGTCGCTCTAGATTTTATTCTTGGCGACCGGTCATTACCGACTTCCAGGTCTCACCATGATCTCAATCTCGATGAGCAGATATTCGAGAAACGGCTGGAAATCTCCCTCCGCTTTCTGCTTTTTGTTTAAACGTCTTCAGATTGAAATGCTGTACTGGTGGACAGCTCATCAGTTATAGAAGTACCTGAGAGTAGCCCTAGTTCTTCAGCTTGCAACGTTAGTGGAAATTAGTACGCACTCAGATCTCCCTCACACTGATAGAATGTTCTTTTTTAACGTGGCCAGAAGGACTGTAGAAATAAACCTCAATTTCAGGCGGAAGAGCCTTGATGACAATGTCTGTCAGCATGGTCGAGTAGCTTTCTGAGCTGACGCAAAGTTCACGAAGACCACAGATATGGTATGCACCTGATTGCAGAGCCTTCTCGGCTCCTTGCTTTCGTTCGAGTAGTTCACAATTGCAAGTGTTTAATGCTTTGCTATTTGTTCCTGCTGCATCCGCGTGTAGTTTTCAAACTGTTAAGTCACATTTTTAATTGCTATACGGTATACATATACTTGTTTGTGAGCGCGTTGCTAATGATCTAAGTTGGGTATACATATGTAGGTAAACGAATAGTATTGTGGTATAATTAATCACTTTAATAATAATTGCCTTAACCAGTTTAGAATATCTATGTTTCTACATGTGAAACATCTCTTTCTCTGAATATTGGGATACCAACTAAGAGTTTCTTCAAATAACAACTCATCAAACATGTGCCTTAACCCGCTGAATTTCGAAATTTAAAAATGGACCTTTAAGTCATAAAGGGCAGGTGTATTTACGAATAAACTATACTTATCTATTAATTGCATTAAAAAGTATTTATTGCGTGAAACAGTGCCAATTTTGTTTTACAAGTGTTTAAATAAAGTTGGTTGAATTTTACTCATGAAAGTAAATAACTAAGCCAGATATTTAAAATTTGTTCAGGATAAACTAAGTCCCTTCTAAAACAGATATTTTATCCTCAGCATGTAAATAGTGTATCTCGTTTGAGGTATTTTAAAAATATAATTTAAGTGTCAAATAAATACAAAAGCCCGTGGGATAGAACCTTGTGGTATGCCGAATATTACTGGTGCGAGTTGTGATTTATATGCATTTAATAGTGCACACTGGAAACATGAGGATAACTAGCTGCAATTTATACCTAACGTGTAGCCTCCGATTTCATACAAAGCTAAAAACGTTTAGCAAGATTTCGGGGTTGATAGCGTCAAATGCCTTTCTGAATTTTAATATTCTAAATGTGTATATGCGGTTTTCAATGTTTGCTATTATTTTATTTTCAAGGTGAATCGAGGCTGACTGCTTGATTTATTTTTTCTGAAAACCAAAGTGGTGCTAATTTATGAAATTATTATTTGTAAGATAAAAGCAACATCATCGACTGGTTATTTCTGTGGTTCTTCTAAAAAAGTAGAAGTACAGATACACGTAGATGTATATTGCTAGGATTGTTATGGGCACCACCTTTTTAAAATATCGCAGCCTTCCGTATTTATTATAGTATCTGGGAAAATACGGAAAAAATGTTTGGATTGGAAATATAAACATGAGGATAACAATGAGTGTATTATTTTAACATGAATAACTTACACAATTACTGTTAAGGGGCATTATCATAATACCTATATTTAGGCTTCATCTCTTAGCTCACGTGTAAATCACGGTTGCCTTGATGTGTTTGTACTTTTAAATCGAAAAGTTTTACAGTAATATTATTTAAATTGTATGATGAATATTTTATTGGGTACAGTTCCTTGAGTGTATCAACCCAATTTTCGGTTGAAACAAGAAAACAGAAAAATTCTAAATTATTTGTGTTTATCATCCTGTGAAATATCTAAGCAGTGAGCATAGGTCGTTATGTGATGTAGATTGTCTTGTGGGAAAAATACGCTAAATGATTGCTAAGATATTTAGTTTGTACTGCAGCTAAACATCAGGGTTTTAGCACTTTGTTACGCAAATATCAATTAGTTTCAGTGCATTCTATTATATGATTCGGGACATTCATAATATTTTACATCCATATGTGAAAATGATTTAAAAGAAATTTAGTAGATTCTTCAGCCAATAAATTGGTGCTCAGGTCGCCTACTAAACCTAGTTCCATATTTGCTAAGGCAACTTATGCGATTTATTTGCGACCAATAAATAATAGCTAATATTGAAAAAAAAGAGCAAAGGGAAGTCGGTAAATCACAGCTATTAGAATGCTTCCGCCTCTTCCAATCAAAGATTTGAAATCAATATTTATAGAATCGAAATAATATATTAAAAGGTATAATATTTCCTTCTTTAAATGTAAGAGGACACCGCCACCCCGTTCAAAATCGCGACAAATCTCAACACATTTATAGCCCTCAACCTGCACATTATTAGGTTCTTCGGAATACCGTATTGAAGCGGCAACTTTATAGTGCCCACCAACTTTAAGAGCAGCGCAAAAAAAAAAAACGACCATGAAAAAAAAAATGCGCGGTCAGCTTCTTAGGGTTACAACTCCGGTCACCGGCGTGAAAGCCGAGTGTGCTGCTGACAGAGCTACGTGCCCAGAACATACGGACGGGTGAAGCATAAGCAGATGGTGTGAGAAAGCGTGCGGAACAGAGAGGACTAGAAAGTGCTAGAAAGAGAGGAGCAAAGGCATGTGGTGCAGACAGATCGCGGGAAAAAAGAAGAGTGACAAGGGCAGGAAGGCGCGGTTCCCCTATCTTGGTGAGCCAGGAAATTCAGCGCGAGGGCTTTGTACCCGGGTGGTGCTGAAGAGATGCACGCGCTGCGTCACAAAGACAATGGTTTGACGTAATCTTGTTTATACAAAAAAACTGCCATAGGCACCACCCGACCTAAGATAATAACCCACCCTGTAAGACTAACGCATTTAAGTGCGTTTGGCAGAATGACCAAGCAAGCAGACAATTTTGTTTTTCAGTAAAAGCATGAATATCAATTGACAACAATAGAAATCTGAATATAAACACATATCATGATATGTACTATGCAAAACCCTTACGTTTAGATAAAAATATCGAAGTGCTAATCTAGAGCATAGGCTATTTTTATACAGTGTTTAAAATACGTCGCGTCATCGTAGAAACACTCCATACAATCCCGCTTCATGGCTGTGTTTATTTTTCATGTACGTTTGGCTCATCAAAATCTTTACTCAATTTTGGTGAGTGTTCTTTTATTGCTGATCCAGACAGGTCAGTCACCTGATTTGTTTAATTTAAAAAAAAGAATATTTCCACCCTTAAGTAATACAAGGTGGTAATGCTTTACGGCGTCCCTAGTTTCTTACCAGCCTAACCGTTCGTGTTTTTTGTGCTGTCGCTGTCTTCATCAGCAAAGCGTCCGACAAGCATTGTGTGAGCAAAACCCTTCATCCGAACAAGCGATCTCTGGTCCTTCTTGACGTGAAATACACATGAGAACCGGAAGGGCCTTGCCTGGTTGCCCGGGGACTTTATGCAAAACTTCAATGTCTTTCTCGGTCAGTTCAGTGACGCCCATCACGTCTGCTACCTCTATTAGTTTGGTCAACATGCTTTCATTTGGTAAGCATGATAGACCATAAAACTTTAGGAGTTATCTTCGAATGTACTGCTGAAGATAATTTATTTCTTACTATACATATTTCTTCAACCTTTTTGTGTTGCACTGCTTTTTTAAATTTTCCATGCGCTCCTTAAGTTTTTTTAATATATTATTTTTTCATTTTGTCAAGTGATTGTATTGCCCATTTCGAACATGTTCTGTATGGACTCCGTCATACTGTCTACGGTTTATTTCGTTTAATGAAGGGTATTCCTTTTTGATAGACATAATTGCGTTGAAAATGTTCATTATCGCTGCAACTTTGGGGCATCTTTTTCGCCTTTGTCACAATTTTCCTTAGTCGAGCTTTGCCCTTCGATTTTTGCAGTGATACATGTGGGAAATTGACATAATCCACTAATTGGTTTCGTCTGTAGTGCCAGTTGAACACGAAGAAAAAACAGAGATATACAGGAAATGCAATACACCACTGGACTAGCAACTGTGTGCTTATAAGATATTTTTTTCATTATTCTATCTAGACTATATTTAATTTAACCGAGGACAGTGTTTTCTTCCAATTATTTTTTGATGTTGTAGGCAAAACATCTTCCTCTTCATTCGTCCGTCCTCCACTAATGTTGCGATTCGCACAAAAAAAAAAACAAGAACAACATCTTTCTCTTTTATTCGCCCGTAACAAGTGTGGCCCGTGGCAAGGTACATAACTTCCTCGTAAGGGGGATCATTGGCCAAGTTACGCTAGCATACACCAGCTCGGGGCACGTGGAGCGAATGCTCTCGCCGCAGAACCCAAGGATCCTGGGTTCAATCCCCACCCCTGCCCGTTTCGAATCTGGATGAGCATCGTACCGGCGTGCGGTCGTGTATCATTACTGCGCGATGCATGTCAAAGACCACAGGCTAGCAGTAACTCTGCACTGGCCAAATTTCTCAGCTACAGCTAAACCAGCCTTGCCGCACCTCAAAGACAGACTGACCTTAAGCTGTGTAAACACGAACGTCGAACATATTTTCTTTTTTACCTTCCTTGTAGTATAACGCGATGGAACGCGCACTGACATATTCGTCCGCCTTCGCGCGAATCGCAAGGGCCTCCAGCATTTCACTAGCGAACTTGTTGCGGTTTCTCGGCAGTATGTTAACGTTAAAAAATCTTTGGTACTCAATGACACAGGCAAAATGGGCTAGAAGGTGCCCTACTGCTGGTTTGGTTTCCACAGAAGCTCCGTCTTCTCTCGTCCGGTCGTTGGTGCACCTTACAGTCTGCCCAATGTAACGATGACCACATAATAATCCGATCTGATATACATCATTTTCCCTTTGGGTGCATTTGTGCTTGTGAGATATGCCGCAGATTGTTTATTTCTTGCTGACCTTCCTACTTGCCTTGCGGCACATGGAATAGGCTTCGTTTGGTGCAGAGCATAGCACCTGAACGCCCTGCCGGAGAGCAATCTTTCTTAGTCAGTGGGTGAGTCCGGGGAAATAGGATGCTACTACAAGAGGTCTTCGAGGTTTATTTGTTGTTGTTACGTCATTGCTTTCAGATTGGCACTTAATTTTCTTGTAGATATTTTTGCATATCGATACCACGACTGTTTTTGGGTAACCAGCATCCTGGATTTGGGAGATTTGAGTCGCCAAACCTCACCCCACCTGGTGTCGACATGTCTTTTTAAGGGCGGAAAGGAGCGCAGTGTTGCAACTGCTCGTTTTACGTTTTTTTTAATGTTCGGAGCACAAGGAAGGAAATGCTTTGCAAGACCTTGCCTGATATTTTCAGTACACGCGCCCTCCAGGTAATTCTAAGGATAGATCTAGATATGGTATGCATATGCTCACTGGAAGTTCATGAGTGAAAACGAGATCTGAATAGTTTTGTTCGGAACACTCCATAACTACTTATCGGCCCCCGTTCATTTGTTCATCTAACTCAGTGTTACGCAATTAAAAGAAAATCATCCATATTCATAACGATACTCTCAACTTTGGGATATTTCAACTGTTTTTCGATCGCTAGCTCAATCCGCATGCTTCGAGGTACAGATGACTGGGGTATGGAGCTACCCGGCATCCTATGTGAATTCCACTCTCTTGTACATGCTGGATAATGCATCAACGACCCGACGAGGAAGCAGCCAGCTTCGGTGAACGCCATCACAGCGGCAGGGCACCTTCCAGCTGAGTGTCCTGTGTGCCAGTATGCACCAAGTTTTCTAGCATTAACGTTCTCGCAAGAAATCGCAACAAGTTCGCTCGGGAAATGTGAGAGGTTCTTGCCTTGGCGCGAGGACGGACAGATGTGTGTCCCTTAGATCGCGCTACACCACACGAAAGTTACGTACCTGCGAAAGGCCTTACCCGTTCCGGACAGATGAAACAAAAGAAGGAAGGTGTTTTTCTTATAAGATAAAAAAGTAAAAGAGGAAAACCGTCCTCAATTCAATTAAATGTACAATAGGGCCGATTTCATCTCAAATCGTGCAGAAAAAAAGGGTCACGCCTCCAGTACCTAATATATATACAGGGTGTTTCACGGAAGGTGGACAAATTCGATATTGCGAAAACTACGAGTCGCAACAAGAAAAAGAGCTTGTGTCTTTTTGGTCCTGGGCCAGGGCCCTTTTTAGGAAAAATTATTAAAGTCCGAGATAATTAGATTGTCAATTGTTTTCCGTAATTAACTTTTTAAATATTATGTTTAAGGGCGTAGTTTCAATTAGAAAATTGCTCAGCGTCATCGAAAACCACTAAATCAACAAACTGCGGAACGATAGAAGGCACGCGCAGCGTTTTACGGCTTTCTGAAAAACCGTACAAATTGGATAGGTGTTTAAGTTTCGGGTTGTTATCGGGGCGCATCTCAGCCCCGGCAGCACCGCGACCCGTGGAGAGATAGTGCATCCAACCTCTGCTGCGCTGTCATCGCGCGACGACAGCAGAGGCTGGTTCCGCTATCTCTCCACGGGGTCGCGGTGCTGCCGGGGCTGAGATGCGCCCCGATAACAAACCGAAACTTAAAACCATCCAATTTTGACCGTTTTTTCAGGAAGCCGTAAATGCTGCGCGCCTGCTACCGTTCCGCAGTTTGTTGATTTAGTTGTTCGATGACGCTGAGCAATTTTCTAAGTGAACATATATATATACATATTACATATACATTGCACATATACATATACACATATATACATATATACATATACCATATACACATACATACATACATATACATACATACATATATACATATATACATATCACATATATGCTACATACATACAGGGTGAAACAAGGAGACGGCAGGCTCTTTAAATCGACCGGAAAATTCGGTTTTCTTAACCTATCGCGCTACGACTTTGTGCAGCGTTGCCCACAGATGGTGCATTTTTTTTTGTAAAATTTGCAAAGAGCGAACTTACCTGAGGAAAAAGTAAAGAAGAAAAAGGCTTAGCTCCTATGGAAACGCAGCGACGCCACCGGTCTGCAAACAACACGGCGCCGTTTCGCACGGGAGACAAGAGATGGCGCAAGCGGTCGCGACGCCAACTGCCGCCAACGAACGAGCAGACGACGCCGAGAGCCGGCGTGTTTAGCAGACAAGGAACTGCAGTTCCTTGTTGTTACCGCGCCTGTTTTTTGTTTCTGCGACTGTCGCCGCCTGCGGAACGCGAGCCGCTTTTGAGTCGAAAGGATCGTCTGCTAAAGTGCCGGCTCTCGGCGCCGTATGCTCGTTCGTTGGCGGCGTTCGTTGCGCCATCTCTTGTCTCCCGTGCGAAACGGCGCCGTGTTGTTTGAAGACCGGTGGCGTCGCTGCGTTTCCATAGGAGCTAAGCCTTTTTCTTTCTTTACTTTTTCCTCAGGTAAGTTCGCTCTTTGCAAATTTTACAAAAAAATGCACCATCTGTGGGCAACGCTGCACAAAGTCGTAGCGCGATAGGTTAAGAAACCGAATTTTCCGGTCGATTTAAAGAGCCTGCCGTCTCCTTGTTTCACCCAGTATATATATACATATATACATATACATATATACATACACATATATACATATACATATATACATACATACATATACATATATACATATACATATATACATGTATACGTACACATATATACATGTATACATATATACATTGCGGGAAATCTGGCTGCCCTCCCCGCAAAGACCCTCCGCCCCACTTCTCGGCAGAGGCTTAGCGCACCATATACCTCCGGGATACGTCATGCCTCGGGGGACCGGCCTTGAGCCTCGTCGTACCGGACAAGGTCCGGCTGGCCCTATCTCTGCGGCTGCAGCTGCAGCGTTGCCCACGGGACGGGGCATCACCCGCAGAATTCGCAAGGGACGAAGGCCTGAAAGGGGAAGCCGGACAAAGCAAGGCTCCTCTGGAACGGCGACTCTCTGCGACGGTGACGCTGCTCTCTTGGCCGGCGACGCAAGTGCCTGCACGGCGAGACGGCAGAGACAGCGCAAGCGGTGGCGGGAGACCAAGACTGCCGGCGCGGGATTCGAACGGGTAGACGGACGCCGGAGCGGGGGGAGCGCGGGCGCGATGTTGAGCGGCGGACTCAACGCACGGACCGGACGGCGAACCTTGTGGCGACGACGTGCCCCTGTCGCGGCCTGCTGACGACGAGCCGCTTGGGAGTCGAGAGGATCGTCTGCTGGGCAGCGGAGCTCTCGGCGCCGTATGCTCGTTCGCTGGCGGCGTCCGTTGCGCCGATCCCGTGTCCCCCGTGCGCAACGGCGCCGTGTTGTTTGAAGACCGGTGGCGTCGCTGCGTTTCCATAGGAGCGAAGCCTTGCTATGTCTTTACTTCTTCCTCGGGTAAGATCGCTCGTCGCAGGTTTTACCGGACTGAGATGCACCATCTGTGGGCAACGCTGCACATAGTCGTAGCGCGATAGGTATACATAGCCGACATTTTCCGGTACGATACATACATAGCCTGCCGTACATCCTTGCATTCACCCAGTACATACACACATACATACATACATACATACATATATATACATATACATATATACATATACATATATATATACATACATACATGCATACATACATACACACATACATACGTACATACATACATACATACATACATACATATATATATACTGTGGAACTTTCACTCATAGCCAGAAAATGAAAACCGGTTTTTCGTTATATATCTGTACCCGTTTTCACCCCAAGAAAACGGTAAGTTTTAGCGCATTGTTCATACGCCGCGCGAAATAGTTCTCGCCAGATTTGGTTGTCGGAGGCACAGACGATGCTTTTGGCGTTTGAAACGTGTACTCCTTGATAAGATAACGTGTTTCCACTCTAAAATGCTACTAAATACATCTTAAATCTCCACCTAAAGGTGAAAATTCGCAATCATCCGCGAGAAGCCGGACTTTTTTTCCTACGGTTCTTGAGGTGAAAACCGGTATAGTTTCAAAGTTTTTGTCTTTTAAAGGATCGAGGAAAGATTTCGGGATTCGGGCAATCATGTCGCAGGTTCCGTATTTGGGTGCTGTCCCCGCTCAGAATCACTTCCCCGCAACAAAGAAACTTTTCTCATTGCTTTTTAAACCACATAAATGCACAATAAATTATTAAATTGTGTTGCTGGTTTCATTTACTTTATAAAAAAATCTGGAACCTCGCTCCTCTGGCAATAATTTACCAGGTCTGCATGATGGTAAACCTTCGTAACACTCACTTTGATGGCATAAATTATACATGCAATGTAAGCTTAAAAAAATCTATACACAACAAGCGAAATATAGTAACAAGATTTGAAGTTATCATTCTGAAACAAGACTTTGAATACAAAAAAATCTCTAGAATTACAAATTTCAAGATCAAATTTCTTAGAAAATATATTTTTAAATATTTTCGTTTTTTTCCTTAGAGTCTTCGGTATAGTCTAAAACATCCAATAAAAATTCGATGTAGTACAGTTTTTGGACGTAAATATCTGTAAATCTAAAGAGACAAAATGTTAAAATTTCTAGTTTAAGATGCGAAGCATAGTCTTCGTCATTTGTGTGCCTATAAATTAATTAATTATCGGCATCATGCCAAAGTCTTCTCTGGCTTCAATTGAGGGGCTACGTGCAATAACGGTACAAGTACACTTGTACCATTCGTATTATTCACGGTCCCAGATGTTACGCTTATACATGTGGCACTCTACTTTCGGTGATAGGGAACACTGTACACTTATACATTCGAAGTTCAAACGCTATATTGACATTGACTGGCAAAGATAAAATTATGGAGCGACTTTTTGGCGAGCTCTGCATTTGCACTTGTACCACTATTGCACGTAGCCCCTTGATTTAACCCATATTTAAATAAAGTAAGGCTGTTGCGTATGGGAGATATTATGATTAATATATGAGGGTTTACCTACACCTGTCTAATCTATTGCATATAGCAAATCTAAAATAATTGAATAGATTGCTTAACTTATAGCATGAGAATGAAGAGCCTATAAATACAACCCTTCAAAGTTTTTATGCGGAATGATACAGTATTTGGGTGAACCAGAATATTTTCGATGTGCCGACTGCCCTAGCACGAAAATTCAGGTGTTGCCCGCTCTCGCTTCTCCACGCACACTAAGTCTTGTAAAAAGGTAGTCGTGTTTAAACCTACAAATATTCGTTTCCTTTTTTTATAAAGACAAAGCTTGCATAGGCCAAGGCGAAGTACATACAATTGCATAAAATATCTGGTAACACGCGTTCGCATAACGTTTAATGTGACCGAAAAGCGTCGTTAACGAGAGACCTTCCACTTGAGGATCAATTTGTTTAACATGGCGATCAATTTGTTTAACATGGCATTGAAAAACCCGTCCGTGTTTTGAGCTTTGGTCCATAAGTGGCATGACCAAACGTTCTTGGCAAAACGTACAGCATTCCGTAATTTTTTCTTGACGTCGATGTTCTGAGCCATACGTGCAGTGACGGCTTGCCGGAAGTGCCCGGTGTGTGTAGCGGCGTGTGTAGACCACTCAATCATCAAGCCTTCTTGCACAGCCGCAGATCAAGAGAACTTAAAGCAACTGGACACGCTGATCATTGCGTTCAGATAGTCGCCCTGAATCGTGGAAGTATTCTTACGAAAAGTGAGGCAGCACATCTGGCCCACTGCTGCGATGCGAAAAAGACCAGAAGGCTCTTATTCTTGTCAATAACATTCGATTCGCGACTTGTGTGCGAAAACTCTAAATAAGGGAATTCCCTTAATTTTATGCTCCAGCCATTTGCCAAGTCTTAAGAGTGAACTTTCAACCTATTTTAACGTCGCTTTGTGGTCACAATAAATGTTCTTGTCAACTCGCGTTATTGATGTCCCTCGTAATTATATGTACAGTGCCCTTCATACTTACCGCCGCCACTTGGATACCCAAATATTGATATAAATCCTGCTACTCAAAGTTAATTTGGTCACTGCAGCAGCTGCAATGTCTTCACCATGCTAGGTTGTGATCGGGGATCCAAACGACACGTACCGGAATAGAAAGCGACGTAAACTCACAATGTCATCACAGTGGTAAGTTTGGGGAACAGTGTACTTCCCCCAGGTTTCTGCGAGGTTTACTTTTTTTTTAAAGAAGAAACGAAGATGGAAGAAAATAAACGAGTCCATCTTCTCATCGGGCTTACCGTGCGTGGCGAAGCGGCAGTTGGAAAAGGGCGCGACTTCGCTAGGCCCCTCGGCGCATCAGTAATATTCTTTTACTCCCAAGAGCCCCATTATCTCAGTTTAGTCTCTGAGTCTTTAGGAGGGAAATATTTATAAACTATTGACTTTCCTTATTGAATTTAGGAAATTTAATTTTACTTGTGATATCTTAGATTTTCCAAACTAAACAAGCTAGACGTGTGTATAACAAGTCTTCGTATCTTATATATAACGTGCTTAAATATTTTCTAAATTGAAGCCAACCAACACATGAGTAAGTTCCAACAAATAATTGACAATCTGGCAGAAAAACTGGCTACGACCTATCTTTGCATTTTAAAATAAAACTTCAAATATATCGTCTTTTTGAATATACGGATTTATGTCTAAGCAATATATTACATAATATTTTAGTTAGGTGTTTTAGACCACACGAAAAAATATATTTGAAATTGGCTCTTTTAAGAAAATGTTCGTTGAAGTTTGAACTTCTAGAGCTTCTTTTTGTACTCAAACACGTTCTTGCTCATATATCATTTTTTGTCTATAACGACATTGTATTTGTTTAATATTTCGTTTGATGTATAATTTGTCATAAAAGTTGAATGCTACAAAAGTAATCATCATACAAACCTTGTAAACTGTCGTCAAAAAAGCCTTGCCTTATATTTATTTGTTTAAAAAATAAATAAAAACAATTTTTTTAAAAAGATCTTTCGCTTTCTATGTATTAATAAAAAAAGCATGTAAAAAGTTTGTTTCTTGTTCGGAAGGTATCTGGGCCTGACGGAGCTCCCAAATAAGCGACCTTCGAAGATTGCCCAAATTCCAATATCTGCATTTGGTACCTTTGAAGTTAAAAAACTCGGGAACGAAAATCATGACGCAGAAACGGTTTGGAGTTTCGTTCTTGGAATCGTTTTCCCCGCATACATATATTTTTTTAAGTTTTTTTGAGTGATGTATTTTTTTCTGACAGATTTGAAATGGAATTTCCCGTAGATAGGTAAAACGATTGTCTTAATTAAACAGTTGTCAGTCGAGCGGTCTGTTTGCCTTTTCTGTGGCTCTCTCAATGTGTTCTTCCTTCATTTTCGGACGGCACCACAAACAAGCAATGAACCAACTAGATCAGCGTAAAGCAGTCATATCATCTCATTTCTTCACACATGTTTTTCGACCCCTCCGATAGGCTTTCGTCGCCCGATAAACTCGTCAGAATCAGTCATTTTTTGGCCTCTCCACACACTCACCTTTCTTTTTGGATAAGGCGACGTTTAATGGGACAAATGAGAGCAGTAGCGGCAGTGAGAGCAGCAATAGAAAACACACAACGATCGTAAAAAAAAACAAAAAAGAAAAGACATGCCCACCTACCTGTGAGTTGAAAAGCAGTACACATTAAGCTTTGAGCAGACGAACTCGCTACCGCTGCCGCCGAGTGCACGTGTGAAGGGAACCTTGGCGCGCAGCTATTTTCCATTAGCGTCCTTCAATGACGTCACTGTTACGTGCTTGGGTGAAACCCCTTGCTGACAGGTGGCTTCTTTAGACTTGTAGCGGTAGTTCAGCGCGATCTTTCCCTGCTTATGGCAATGAAACTGGCTAAGCAGGACAGGTGAAATGACATGCTTGCCTTGTTGTGGTGAAATAGGCCCAGGCCGGAAAAGCGTCCAGTGTCGGCGGCGTTTGTGTGTTCTCAGAATTATGTCTGTCGCGCTGCACGTCGAGGAGGAGTTCATGCCACTGACCCGGCTCGCTTTTGTTGCGTTGTAGTGTAGAAGCCTCTATTAACGTCTTGAACTAATTTTGAAGCAAATCAGCGACTCCCAAAATTTCGCCAGAGTTCCCCAAGTCCCCCAAGTATTGTGCGAAAAAAACAAACAAGAACAATTGGCGAAGTTGTTGAATCTTTTTTTTTATTTCTTATTGTGTATTATAAACCGAACGCTCCTACTGGCAACACTGATGCGTGGCGACTAATATGGTGCAAAGTGGGCAGTAAACCACGTTCCCGACTGATTACAAGACGTTTGATGGCGGAAAAAGAATGCTTGGAAGCTCATTCACCGAGAAGCACGAAAAAACGCTCGATATACTCTTCAAGGCTACCAGCGCGACCTGAACGTCCGCACCTTCTGAGGCGTCGCACCACTGGAGAGCGCGCGTAAATTTGAATGTTGATTTCGGCACAAGGCTAGCAGTTGAGGAACGCAGATGATTCGATGATCATCGCGTTCCGCAACCGCTAGCCTTGTACCTGCTCCACGGGTGGTACCTTTAATGCACTACTACGCTTCTCACGCGCTCAAAGTCTTTCTGAAAATTACTGATTGAGTGGTTTTCCATGACACTCAGCAAGTTGCTGAGCGTCATATATGTTCGCCCTAACTCTGTCTGGTCTCTCTCTTCTTGTTTTTATATTAAAATAAGAAATACCTTCATATTCTCGTGATACGTTTTAATAAAAAAAGTATGAACCCTGGCTGCATTTTTTTTTCAATATTTATTCCTTGCGGAAATTAAACATAACAATCAATGGATTTATGAACCAAACTGTGTACCTTTTAAAAATGCATTTTATCGATAAGGCATTCTGATATGAACGATTGAAATCTAAAAGGTTTTGGGAATACAACTTATTTTTGATCGTTTGACTTATATGTTAGCAGAGCCCAAATATTAAATGGAAATGTTGATCGGGTTGACGCCGTCATTCACAGATAGCGCCAACACAGTAGCTAACATGGAAAGCTCAGCGCATCTTAGAAATGAGAGGACTATACCGCTGAAAACGGGCGTTTTGTAGGAGTAAAGTGAGTTTATTTCAGTTGATAATAAAAATATATATATATAAATAAAATGTTTCGTGTGAAATATGGGGTTGGCAAAAGGAACACACCTCTACTTAATCGATCTTATTGAGGCGACGATTTTCCCAGAAACACTAATTGGAGAGTTCGTGGAGCGATCAGTCAAAAAACGTGGCCTAAGATGACGTGACCGAAAAGTTACTTCGTTTTATTTGTTTATTGTGTGATTTCGACAATTCGGTTTGTCAGAACACTGTGTTGCATAATGCCATGGCAATGATATTATGCCATTCAAACGTCTCGGATGATAAAGAATTTGAGAGGAGCCACGCATTTGTGTTATATCACATTCTCAAGATGTAGCAGAGGCTGCTTAACATGTAAAGTTCGTGAGTGGGCTCTGCGCCGTAAGACAAGCTAGAGCAATAAATAGCTCACATTTGCTTTGCCTGCTAGGGAAGATTAATATGGAAGTAGAAGTTTATTGTGATAAATGATGTTTCAGGCATAAACGATTTGTGTTTAAATATTTAGAAATTAATTAAAACCTCATAATATTCATCATCTCGCAGTCATAGTTCCAAAGAATATACTTTGAAATAAAATGCTTCAAGGTTGTTTTGTTTTTTTCAGAGAGACGCCGGAGGCATTTTATTTAGAAGGGGTTATTGCTTGAGTTTATCTTGCTGCATTTTAATAAGTGCGTGAGTGCTTGACGGGGTACACCGGTTTACGATAACTGTGGTCCACTTGAATAACTACGAAGAAACCTCATCTGTCAGTAAAATATTGTTTACTTAATGAATTTCTTTTCCCAAATTATATTTCGCTACTAAACTATGTACTTTGAAATCTTGTCTATTTTTATTATTACATCTTGATTGTTCCGCTACAAAGAGCTTTTCTCCAAAAAGACTCGTGGAAAGACAGCTGATATACGTTGCTCAAATTCATTAATTTATTACTAAGGAACAAGTACCTCAAGTGTGGCCGTCAGCAGAAAACAATAACAAAAATAGTCATACTTCCTGTCTAAATGTCGTCTAGGGTGAAATCAAGAAAATAAAACAAGGTGCTTTAGGCGGCATAAATCAACCACGCATCGCAGAGAGCTGGAACATTGTGAGAAAGAGACACTAGTGGTGGTGATAAAATGCAAAGGTTTGAACGCATGTCGCGACCGAAATCAAAACATAAAAAAAAGTCTATGAGCCGACGTTTATTTAAGGCTAATTTGCATCATACCGATATTTGAGATTTGAGCGCCTGTAGCATTCATTTCAGTGAGAAGTTGCCAGTTAGTAAACAAACAAAAAAAACGTTTTCTTTCTAGTGACATAATTGCTACACGCGCTCACAATCTCTAATTGCAATTTGATGAATATTGGGCTTAGGTGGACATCGGCTAATGGATAACTTTTTTTTTTTGGTTTGCATCTTTTGATTTACGTAATGTCATGTGCTCAAAATTTTGAACTTCATCACCACCACTAGCGTCACGTATTCACGGAGTGTCAGCTTTCCGCGATGCGTAGTTTATTTACTCGGGCCAAGAAGCCCGTTTTCACTTTCTCGATTTCAACCTATAGAATGTTAGCGCCGTTCCTTACCTCATTATCTGGCACTACAGAGCATTTCGACAAGTTATTCGTTGATAGCAGCGAGAGAAGCCAAAAATCATCGCGTTATCAGAGATACTATGAGAAACTCCAGCCTTCCAATAAAAAAATAAAATAAGAATGTTGATTTGCAAAAAAAGTCAATTAAGCATTGCGACGAACCGTGACAACGCGCACGTTCTAACGGCATGCTTTAGGTTATAGGCATTCACGTATTTGAGGTTTAATTTTCTTCAAACACGGGGGCGTTCTTCCTCTAGATTCGTTTTTTTTAAATGTTGATTGTAGGTATTAGACAAATATTCGGCGTTTATCGGGGATTATTTTAAAGAAAAAGGACACGCCGTTATAATTTCGCAACCTCCGAGGAACATGCGCTTGACCCCAGTGCGTGGAAAATATCCCTGTACGGACAGGAGTAGGCAACGGTAGAATCCGTGTGGTCCTCAGCCTCGCGTTCAGTGCAGTGTGTGTTCTGTTCCAGGTATACACAATACTGTAAAAATCGCAACGTTTCTTGTTGTTTTTTTTTAAATTAAAAGATAGCTTTTTTTAATTTTGCCCAATTTTGATAAAGCCGGTTTGGGGTTGCGTTTCAGGGTTTATTGGGGCCGAAAGCGTGAAGCCAAAATTATAATTAACACATAATTTCAAGTGATGGCTTTGGCAGTTATGAGGTTCAGGCGGAAGTGACGTTCTCGTTTAATTCCTAGAATATTGAAGTCATCCGCTACAATGATGCTGACCTTAATGTTTACATTCCTAGATACATAGCGGTATACGATGTTAATGAAGCCAAGAAGCGAACATGGGTGCCCGTGTAAACCGCGCTAACGATATATGCGTAAGAACCAAGAAAATAAATGTTTCGACTGAAGAAGGATATTTTAAAACTTCAGCCATTTTAGTGCAACACCCGCCACCAAGTGTACTCCCGTTCTTATGTGTATTATCGTGTTCTGAGGGAGTACAACTTCGCTATCAAAAGGTCCTCGGATAGCAACGTCTCGGTGATAATAAAACCACAGTTGGGTTACTCAACACCACTGTAGTTCTTCGTTATACTCCGCTACACATTTAGTCCGTTCGCCGCCAACCCTACGATCCCATTGATCATTTTTGCCTCTTCTTGATTGATTTCGCGCTTTTGAAACAAAACAAAAATAATAAAAAAGTTAAAAGATTTTATTTGGGAAGAAGAAAAAAAGTGTATTCAACTTGGCGTCACCTGTATCGAAAATACAACAAATACTGTCTTCACAAGCCGTGCTACGGAAAGATGACAGCAACACAAATTTACGCTTCATTGCTTTCTAATTATACAGTTTTATTACCCATACTATATTATGCGAAATGTGCGGTCATACAGGCGCTCATAAACAGTACCAAAGCGCAGCACTCACATGAGAAGTCAATCGGCCAGCACGCAAAGTGACACAGCAACACTAGCACGCAACCACTCGCCTCGGACGCCTGGAATGTCTGAGTTGAATATGAGAAAGACTGCGAAGGGCAGTCGAATGACTATTCAAACGAAGAAGTACGGGATAAAAAGAAAGGCGATAAGTTGCATTTCAAAAACACACACAACACAAACGTTTTATCGAGCAGCTTCCACAGCTCTGGACGATAAACTTTCCGGCGACCGGTTCCTCAGTCTCCCGCTACACGTGGCAACGCCCTTTGGTGCCTACAGTTTTTGCCACCGCCGAACAAACACGCGCCGACAGCCGCCTCTTTTTATATTTATTTTTATCTTCAGTTTCGTCTTAGTGCATTACCTTTAAAACCTGTTTAGCAGCAAAACACACACAAGCGCAGACTTACAAAAATAGCCCTTTTTAGCATCTTTGCTTAGTCAGAAAGAAGTGCACGCTTCCTCGGCGAGTTCCCGTTGGGAAGTTGTACTGCACAGAAGGGGGGGGGGGGGTTAACAGAATCGATATTTTCTTCATATTTGGTTCTGTGATTTTCCGCTCATTGAAGAGATAATTTCGCTTGTATTAATTGGAGTCTACTGAGCTTTGGTAATTTTTTTTCAATGTGTTCCCAATATTTTATTTGTCATAAAAAGCCGCGTTAGTATCCACAAGCAAGCAAGGTTAATAAATCGAAGACAGTTGACAAGTCTTCTACAATGCCTGCCCACATTTCGTGGCACGTCCGCTTGGTGGCGCTCTTTTATGCTATAAGCCCATCCTGATAAACAGATGCAGCTGAACCGGTGGAATGTTGACTTGGCCAAGGCCTTCGGGTTCTTATGGTAAACAGTTTGAGCAAATCCTTCCGAATAAGGATAATGGTTCGAAAGCGGTTCTCCTCCGTCATTCGTGAAGGCGTTGCCGCTGGTGGCGCTAGGATTAACGCTATGCGCCGGTACCTGCTCGTGACGCAGGGCACAGATAAACCACTTTCGCAACGGTTGTTCTTCCGTGGAGCTACAACTGATAGATCTCAAGAACGCTGTACTGCTCACAAATTCAGGCTTTTCTGCAAGTAACAATGGCTTATCGCAGGCACACACACTTAACCAGCACGCGCCATTTCCACGAGCACATAGTATTAGTACGATATGAATAAAATAACGTTTGTATCACCTGGACGAGGACAAACATGTATTGTAAATATATGTTGAAAAACATAAATCCGGCTGAACTGCCTCAGTACGCCTTTTTATGCTCAAGGGGCTGTGATGGAAAGTGTGAACGCGATTCTGAGGGCCATCATTTGCATACGCAAAAAGTTTCTTCAGACTTAGCAATGAAGTTCGAAAGAAATGAAAAGCCGCGAAGAACAAATCTTCTCATCAGACTGTCGTAATGCATTCATTACAATTATTGTTTTCTTTTTCAATTGCTAAGTTTAACAACATACTTGCTTTGAAAATGTACTGATCATTAAAAATATTTCCTGTTTGAAGGCGCTTTTTTTGCATGCGCGGTAGGACACAATTTCAGCACTCACCCGTTCTTCACGCCCACTTTCCCCAAACTTGCGGCAAGGTATATGCTGGCAAGGGCTATCCAACGTTACTCGATTAACTCAGTTGGCGTTCCCCACGCAGAGCGTGATCCCTTCAAGACACGCGCTGATTACTTATCAGCGTCCGCTTGATAACCCCTGGCATTCGAAACGCTGCTTGAAGCGTCATCCTCTTTGCCCGCTGCGGCCAGGCATTTGATTTCGTTTCAAGACAGCGCCGCAGCGAGCAAAGAGGTTGGCGCCTGAACAGCGTTAGCCCAGCTGAGTGGGCACGAGGGGATCACGCTCTCCGTGAGAGTCGCCAACTGAGTTATTCGAGTAACGTTGGCTACAACATCCGAGGGTTTTTTTACGGTTGCAGGCTAGACGCACTTTTATCTACAGAAGACACGAGCTATGGTTACCGCCAGTGCAGGTCATGCAATTGACGGGGAGACAATAGCAGATTGAGAAGAGTCTTAATTCCAAGCCTATTTTGTCACGCGTCATCAAGTTCAAGGCAAAACAAGCACATTGAAACTAAGGCAGGATTGGCCATATACTTGTGGGAGGGGCTGTACCCAGTGAATGTACTGGCAGATGAGATAATTGAAAAAAATCGTAGCAGCAGGCGAGCTGGTGAATATTAACCATGTTGAATTAACCTGAGACTGGGGGTAGAGGAGAAACATCAAAACATAGATGGGCAGAAAATAGATAGGACGACGTCTCAAACTCAGCTAACTCGTTTATTTAGTCCACTCTCCATATAGTCTCAATATCAAGGTCATCTTCACCAACACAAAAGGGCGAAGTCTATACAGTTGAAGCGCTACAGTTTCCATCACACAATGCAAGGACGTTGACAACCTTTACAGGTAAACGCGATAAGGCAACAGCCATCCAATTTTCAAACTTGAACAAAAGGATCTCTTCCCCTACGATTCAAACCAGTCTACACTTCAAATCATAACACGCACTCCCTCTACCAAAAAAAAAAAAAAAGAAAGAAAAACACGGAAACGGTAGTTGAGGCTATAGACATAGAAAACCAAACAAAAGCAAACACGTTTTACAGGTTTTTTGCAACATCACAAGAAGGTCGCACTTCAAACAACCTAAATCGCAAAAAAAAATACATTTTTAGAAATCTTTTTGAATTGCTTCCAACTGTAGTTGAATTGCTTCCAAACTGCCTGACTTATGCAGTTGCCTAGAGAATTTATCCGCACGGTCTCCCTTACTACCCTCTTTGTCGTTCCTCTCTTTGTGTATCTTCCGTCTCCGACCAGAGCGCCATGCAGTTGTTACATTCACGAATATTTTGCTATTTCTGAGTTTTGCATTTTTCTACCTTTCTTTTTGTGTTCTGTTAATCTGTCATTGATGCTGCAAGACGTTCGTCCTATATGCTAAATCCACATTCCAATGGTACCTCATACACAACACCAGTCTCTGCAATATACCGATTTTTCCCGATGAGCCTTTTTGCACCACCACACCTGTTTGAAATGGCGTCAGTTTACTTAATCTAAAATCTGAACTAAAGACCGCGTTCATTCCAAACTGGCAAGTCGCACATGCTTTCAGGTTGTGGAAAGATGTCAAGAAATATGGGATTGCCAGCAAAGTGGTTCCTTTGATTCCTGTTTGCCTCGTCGTTTTCTTTAATAAACACCAATTGCCGTTTTATAAAACTGTCATCATAACTTCATACACTAATCAACCTTTTCTACTGCCTTTGTACTGATTCAGTGATAGTGATGGACACACATCCTTTCTAACGTTCCTGACCAATGACTTTGCTAATTTCAGCCTTTATTTGCCCCAGATTGACACCATTCTGGAAAACCTGTTTCGAATTTTTTAATCATATTCCCAACATAACCCTCGATTCACGTGAATACGTTAATCAAGAAACTGCAGAACACCATTCTCCGGTTTTTCCACTGTAAACTTAAATTCTGGAGCCGTTGACCTTATCACATCTTCTGTTTCTGTTAGACCTTCCGTAAACGTGCATATTAAGATGTCATCTACATATTGCCACGCGCGTCGACGAGCAAGCGCGTGTGCACGAGGGCGTCGCGCTTGACTTTC
>JAZHYW010009569.1:0-21172 GCA_037355805.1 Ixodes ricinus
TCGGCCAAAAAGCGGTTCAAAACAAATCGCCAGCGACATCGCCCTGGAGGGTCACGTGAAGGATGCGATTGAAGCGCGACTAGGAGAGGCGGGGACAAACATTAATAAAATTAATTAGTTTGTGACTAGAAGTATATTCATTTGTATTTTTAAACAATCTAAATATAGTTATTAGATAATATCAATCATATTTGGTTCGCTACAAAAGTCAAAACTGTCTTTGTTTTTGCTAATATTATGCCTACTTCTTATTAGCGTCCTCTGTACGCTACTAGCAAAAAGGCCGGCTAGCAATAGCAATATTTGCAGTTCTTTCTAGACCTCGTGGCGCGCGGAAAGACAGGCTGCTGACGTTCGTCTGCTTGCTTGTGTTTGGGGCTCCACTGACTCCACGCCGTTCTTCGCTCTTAATTGTTTTAGCGGCAGTTAACGCCGTTTGGGAATTTTTGTTGTTTGCTCGGGCGTGATTAGCCCAGTTACTTGCGAGAGAACTCGGCAGTCGTGCGCTTGGACCTTGGACGCTACTGCGTCCAAGGGGCTCAACGTCCTTTGCGACGATGAGCAGAGCGCGATACGGAAAGAAACGGTGCTCCGTGGAAGTGTGTGAAAGCGACACCCGCGCGGCTGGCATCTCGCTGCACCGGTTTCCCCTTGACTCTCGAAGGTGAGACTTCGCTACTGTCAGTAACATGCCTGCTGTGTGATGTCATGCCCCCTTGTTCGGTCTTTTCTTAACTCTCGTTAGTTTTACCTAAAACTATTTGGGTTGTCTGGATGTGCACAAGAAACTACACGTAAAGGCGTAATATGTTATACTAGGAATGTTTTAACTTCGAAATCACTTTGACTTCGCAGCGTTGTTTGCCTTCATTATAAAAGTGCCCACGATATTCAAATTTACCTGTACCGGCCTGGCTCTGAGGAGCCTAGTGTCGTGATCATCGGCGTGGTTGTAAGTGGTACAACACAGATATATAGTAGGGCATCTGTGCGTAAGACTTGTGTGTTTACTCTTCATGATGTACACAGAGCGTTGATGGCATGCATAAGGAAGGACTTCAAAATCTTGTCCTTCGCTAAGTTTACATTAAATTTGCAGAGCTTATTTCTGCGGCTTCATTGGACCACACATACTCGTGCACCCTACTAGAGAACAGTCCACTAGTAGCCCACAATAAGCGGTGGCCGAATATTGTTGGTGCTATCCTATTATTCCCATTCTTTTTAGTGAGCTTGCTTTCTTAACCGGTAGAAGCAGTGCAACTTGACGAAGGACAAGAAACAAGGAGTATACAGACAGGCGCTGTAAAAGTACACAGAGAGGCACTGTTTCTGCCAGCTAAGATGAACAACCAACTCGCCCAACTTTCCGCTCTGTTGAGCTCGCTTTCTTACTTACAGTTCTTCTGAAAGCCTTTCTTTCTTTATTAATATTTTTTTTTTGCAGTTGATCACTTCCACGCTTTACGTCAAGATGCTGCTCCTGCTCAAGAGTCCAGCGGGGATGTGGCTGAAATGGAGATTTTGGTTTCTTCACCGTCACCTAGAGACTCTCTTTCTGGCTATGCGGCTGGGCCTTCTACAAATGTGAGTGCTTTCTATGATGCAAACTTTTTTCTTTTGCAGTTTTTGTTTGTTGTGAACATATAAAAGGTCGGACTGCAAAAACAAAAAGCCAAGGCTTGGAAAACGTCAGCGGATACTAAACTTTATCTTGAGAGCTGATGGCGCAAGGGGTCACATAACACAAGACCGGGTAGCTGGCAGCTACAAATCGAAGTTTGTTCAAAGTTCACCACATTTTTGTGTTTCACGGTATTGTCATTGTCAAGCACACAAAAAGACAACAAAATGTTCCACACGCACGTGTTAACACCATCAAATCAAAACAGCTCAACCAGTTTCACTGAATCATAAGTCTTCCCGCAAAACCTCACGTAACACAGTGTTTTTATAGTTATCGAAAAGCTGCCCTGGTCAAATGTGTGTGATGCTGAGCCTGTCTTGATCCCTTGTCCTATCTGCCAAATTTTAGTTGTCTGTTTTTGTGCGAGCGCTTCACTGTTACAGTGCCATGGGCATAAGTAAGGTATGGTCCAGCTTTAAGAAAATGCATTTCACAGTTTGGATTCCTATTCTGACTTGCATGTTCCTGTGTGCGCCCTTGTTTTTTTAGACTATCAGGTCTCTGGCCAACATGAAGCGCCTAGTCCGACATGAAGATATACTGCTGCTTTCCTTAACTTGAATAGCATATGTGTAGTCTGTCTTACCTGGTGTTCTTGTCTAGACACTTCAAATCATTGAGGAGTATTCTTGAGTGTGAATAGATTAAACATTTAATAAAGTAATGCCGAATGCAAGTTTTTCTTGGAGACCTGATCTAGGTCATTTGTCAAATTGCAGAACCCGGCAAAAGCCGCAGCATCGACAAGATGAAGATGAACGCCCTGAGAGCCAAGGTGCGACAGCTTCAAGAGCGGAACAAGTGGCTGCAAAGAAGGCTGCAAAGACAACGTCAGATGAGGACTGTTGCCGAAGTCGTTGAGAGTGTCCGCTTTCATGTGTCTCCTGCTGTCGCTGCACTCGTTGAAGCCCGGCTTAGAATGAGCAATGTGAGCCGGTTTGGCCGGAGATGGTGCAGCCACAACAAAGCCTTGGCTTTAGGCCTCTAGTTTCATAGCCCCAAAGGCTATAAGTATTGCAGGCGACTGCTCAGGCTGCCATCAGTAAGGTGACTGCAGCTATGGCTTCAGCGTGTGCCACTGAGGGTTGGATTTTACCCTGACATTTTCGAGCTAATAAAGAGGCTGAGAGCTTCTTTTTCTCAAGCCGATCTGGCCTGCGGCATAGTCTTTGATGAAATGCACATAAAAAATAGCTTTTATACAACCCCTCGTCTGACAGGTTCGAAGGACTTGAAGAACATATTGGACAGCAAGGCAAAAAGCTGGCAAACAAGGCTCTCATGTTCATGACGAAAGGAGTCGGAACACCATGGAAGCAGCCGCTTAGCTATTTTTGCTCACAAAGGCACACCTTCAGGTGCCCTAAAATATCTTCTTTTTTGGTACTACAGCGCCCTTGTGGACGCTGGCCTGGAGCCGGTAGCTGTTGTATGCGATCAAGGGAGCCAGAACGTGTCTCTTTTTTCAAGCATCGTAACTGCAAGAGCCTTATACGTAGAAATCAATGGCAAACCCCTTTTTTCCTTTTCGATGCTCCGCACCTTTTGAAGGGCCTCAGAAACATGTTATATAAATACGACTTTAAAGTTGGTGATTACATAGTGAAAAGTTAATACATCAAGGAAGCTTATGAAAAGGACCGTAAACTTGAGATCCATTCTATGCCGAAGCTGAACTAGAAACATTTTATTTTGACCTTCTCGTCAAAGATGTTGGTGAAGCTAGCAGCTCAAGTGTTTAGCAATCACTGCGCAGCTGCAATGTATGCCCTTGTTACTTATCAGCGATTGCCCGCCACAGCTGTTCACACAGCGAGATTCGTTGAAGGAATTGACCGTCTCTTTGACAGCCTAAATAGCTCGCAGAAATTCGCGAAGACGCCATATGTCTCTGCAATGTGTAACGGCTCTATCCATGACGAGTTTATGAAAGGGTGCATTCTGGTTTTTAGGAGTCTGCAAGTACTCGGGTGTAGAAGGCAGCCGCAGTGCATTCGTGGCTTCTGCTTGACAGTTAGGTCACTGCTGCTGCTCTGCAATCACCTCACGGTTAATTACGGCTTTTCCCACCTTTTAACCCGCCATTTGAACCAGGACACCCTTGAAAACACTTTTGCAGTTATACATTCCAAATCCGGTGCAAACACGAACTCCACTTCTCGTCAATTTCAGGCTGCGTTCAGGCACCTTTTGATTAGCAACCTATTTAAGTTGTCGGAAAAATCAAACAGTGCTGACGACATGATGTCTCTCCTTGCTACGTTCCCAGCAGGCCTTTTGGCACCTTCGCTTCCTCTTGCCTTAGGAAGCACAGTTTTTCTTACCACGGCAGACGATTCGCCTTCAAACTAGCCGTCAGCAAAAGAAGATAACAACATGGTTTATTCTGCTGGGAGGCTGGCATCAAAATTCCTCAAGGTTCATTCCTGTGTAGGAACATCCCAGAAATGTGAGCTGAGGACAAAAATTGCGTGTTTTTTTGAAGGAAATCGAGTGCTCTTGTATTTGAGTGTGAAAGGCACTGCCGACTCTGACTTTGGATACCTCTCAGTTCCTTTTGTTTCTTTCAGATTATTTGTTGAAGCTTGTGAGGTAGTCTTCGAGACATGTATCAACAGCCTAATTTCAAAGGAGAGTGTAGGGCGTACTCTTTGTGTCCTTTTTCACCAGAAGATTCCAAAGTATTTGACTGTTTGTGACGAAAGTGTTTATAATAATCTGTTTTCTCTGATTGCCAAGGTCAGGCTGCACTGGTTCATGCGGAAAAAAATGCTGAACTATTTGATACAGCAGCAAAGTGTAAAGCTAGGCAGCAAGTGCACAGGCTACGTACGTGAGACCACCCGGAGTACTTTTTAAAGCAGTGTAGGCATGTTCCATTCGAACCTTTCATTTTCTTCGGTTTCTTGAGGAGTAATGTAGTCTTCTAACTGATTCAGATATATAGCGTTTAAAGCTGTGAAGCAACACTGGCTTATGAAGCAACACTGGCTTGTGAAGCAACAATGGCTCCAAGATGGTGTACTCCACTTGACTTCCTTGACCTGCACCAAACAATCGTTGCGTTGCAGTGTAGCAGCACCAGCAGACGCAAGTTAAAATATTTTTATAATTATGGTACCTTGCCCAAGGACTGCGTAGACAAGTGTAGTTTTTTCTCTGTACTACAATGGTGACCACAGTTGTCCTCGGAACACTTTGAAACCTCTGAGATATTAGTGGCTGCCTATAAACTGCCAATGTCCTCACAACATCCAGCCGATTGTACATTGTCTTATTATGTTATAATGTGCCTTATGTACCGATCTACTAGTTTTCTTCCACCATGACACTTTCGAAATTGTGGATAACGATTGTATGATTCTAGTCAGTAACCTGATTGAATGATTGTAAGTGAATAAAACAAATAAAACGCGACTGTTAATGCGACGTTGGACTTGCATTAGAGTTACTGTAGTGTATTTCATACGCAACACACTCCAGCAATTTGATTCACTATTTTTTGTGAAATTACATCATTCGCTTTAAGGTTTCTCACATATTTCCGAGGGATCCTGAAGGAACAAAGAGCGAAACACTGCGGCTCGAGTTTAACCACAGCGCAAAGACACGATAATGTGACGAAATGAAACTACTCTCATGGCAGGTCGGCTAACAAAGTCGGCTGCAGAAAAAAACATTTTGAACAAAATATAAGAGCAAGGGCAAATAAGGGCGTAAACGATCTAGTATAGAGTAAACATCCCAAGAAAAACACGAGACTGCAGGTAAAAAGAACGACACACACAGTAAAAAGTATCAAACAAAGCTCAAACATGGAGCTATGTTTGAGACTTTTTAGTGTATATGTCGTTCATTTTACCTGTAGCCTCCGGAATTCTTTTGTTTAATTTTCGCGCCAAACCGCACGCACGCATGACGTCACGTTTTTTTCCGGAAGTGTCGTCATTTCCTGTTTATTTTTTGTTCCGCCGGAAGTGTCCCCGCGACTCATAGATGGCGCTAAAGCAGCCCCATGGGCCGCCATTTTTTCGACATGTGGGCTTCTATGGAAGCTTCGCTACCCATGTACATATACCTTGGTCAAAGGCTGAAAGACACGCGCAAATACATACACACAGGCTAAAAGCGCACTGTCACGGTCTACTAGCCTCGAAGAATGGGCTCAAAGAAAGACGATGAAAGCCGTGACGTTGCACAGTCGGCGTTATTTGATTAGCGGCATGAGCTCGTAGCATGCACTGCACTCCGACAGCATAGGCATTCCTTCTCCTCCTCCTCTGACGCGCACACCTTTTATCTTCATGTTTTGCTTTTTTACACTCGCGCATTGACTGTGTTGCCGCCTAGATCGGGCCAAGATAGCAGGCGGCATTCTTCAAGGATGGCGCTGCTTTTCCGTAGTAAAGGGGCTTCAGTCGCCACACCAATCCAGATCGTATGTTAAAGATGTCGTGACACTTGGCTTTGGTAACGGAATTGCTGAGTCACTCACCGGAGGGGCGATACAGGGAAATGTGATGACGTTAGAGTTCAGGATTGTTGAGTCATCTGCCAGTGAATGTTGTAGGGAAAATGCATTGTCACGATGACGGCAGAGATGTTGTGTCGTCCGACGCCGTGGAATTTGTGGCGATAAATGCACTGTCGCGTGGTTTAAATTGTTCCCGAATCCCTTAGATGGCCTGAACTTTTAGCATTATCTTTAATCGCGCGACATCTCTCGATAATTTTCACGCCAGCTTGGTAGATGATGTCATCTCTCTCTCTCTCTCTCTCTCTCAATTTAGCGACATCTCTCTGGCTGAACGGAACAGTGTGGGAAAGAAATGGAACGGAGCGTGGCCGCATCCATACGATAAAAGACAAGACAAATATGGGGTTTCATTGTTTTTTTCGTTTGTTTTACGCAACAAAGAAACCATTAGAAACACTTTACACAAATATGTACAACACAAGAAGTTTCAAGACACACCGGAGGAAAAAAGGTGGGGAAATGACATCTCGCGATCAGCGCGATACAGTCCAAAATATTTACAAGGTCAAGTCGTGCGATGAGGAGAGAGTCACTCGATTCCGAAAACGCTCTTATGGCCAAAAGGAAACGTGGTAATCCCGTCGCTGCAAATGTATCGCTTGTTGTCAAACGGATTCAGAGCAATCTTCTCGACCGAGAGGTGTTTGTTCGAGTTAAGTTTTCGAGCAATGAAGTGCTGAGTCACTCTATACAAAGTTTTCGTTTCTAAAGCGTGCTGATATAGCTCGTTAGTCAACTTGTGAGACTCACATTTCTTTACCTCCGTGGCTCTTACGCAACATGTGTTGCTCCTTGTTTTGAAGCTGTATAGCTCTAGCTTTAAGCAACAAATAGCCAGTAAGCGGGAAGACGGATATTCAATTTTTAACACGCCGAGCTTCATTTTGTTTTCGGTTGAAAAGAGTGTGTGGCGCGACTTTTTCGTATAAAGGGGCTTTAACTGGATGGATGGATGGATGAATACGGCTGAGCCCTTTGGATCGGGCGGTAGCTTACGCCACCTAGCCATTTTGTCTTACCATTTAAGCTTAGAATATTTAAATGTGAAAACTATATTCACTCCGCACTGAAAAGAAAGTGAGGCTATAAAACCCCCTTGCCATCAGTTAATAAGAAAATACCTAGTTTTCTCTCGCTTTCTGCCACCATTCACTTAATCTTTGCTTGGTAATCTCTACTGTCTTGAAATCCACTTTTCCTTCGCTGTCTCTAAAACCCAATGACTTTATTAAATCTATGTTGTCTTCGGTAGGCATAGGATGAAGCCCTTTACAGTAGAGTATCAAGTGCTCAGCCGTCTCGTCCTCCTCTCCACAAGCAGCGCACACTGTATCCATTTCCTGGTACTTCGCTCTGTATGTTCTGGTTCGGAAAACACCTGTCCTTGCCTCAAACAACAATGAGCTTCCCCTAGAATTGTCATAAATGCTTTCTTTGGCAATAACTGTTTTGTTTAATCTATAGCTTTCCAGAGCCGTCTTTGTCTGCATTCCCTCTAGCCACCGATCTCTTTCTGTGGCATTAACTTTCTTCTTAACTGAGACCTGCTCTCCTCTCCGATTGGGGCGCCATCTTGTGGCAATAACACCAAGTGCATTGGACATGGCGCCATCCAGCGGCGTGTCCCCACACTTTCCTGCGGGTCAACGCAATTCCCGCGATTGTAGACAACGTCTCCGCACGAAATAGCCACTTGCAGGTGTAGCGTAGTGGATAGCACGTCGGGCTAATGAACGCGAGGTCGCCGGTTGGAAACCGCCCGAGCAATATTTTTTCTAAAGCCTTTTTCGAGGTATTAGACTTCACAGTTGTCGCGAGACATGACGTCACAGGCGTTGGCGATTGGCCATTGGAATGGTTGCAGTGCACTAGATAGTCGATGATCGAATATCGGCCAATCATCGATCGGTCGATGATAAATTTATTGATTATCGAAAATCTGATATCCGGATAGAATTGAAACTGGTTGCTCTCACGTGACGTAAGAGCGAACTCTACATCATCATCATGTGACCCCTGGCGCATAACCCAGGTCACGAAATTTGGGGCCGAGGACCGGACCCTGGGAGGGGGCATGGGGGTGGGAACGTCACGTACCCGGATAATCAACATGTGTTTCCGATATCGGAAAGACGTGTTGATCGTTATCTGTTCCTTCATGTATCATAATATACTACTGAGCTTGATTTATTGTAGACACCGCATTTATGTGGATATGTTCCGGGAACGCCAAACGCTTCTTAAGCCTACCTGTGTTCTATCGATATCCCGTATTGCGTTGAACCGGCGTTTTCCAGAGCGTACTTGAGAAACGATACGAATTTTCTTGGGCTGGTGTCAAGGAAGGAACCCTCTTTGTTCACGTAGAAGGTTTCGTAAAATATTATGTCGCAGACGCCATCCGCGGGACCTTCGATCAGTTCTTTGGCCATCGTACAAAAGATTGGCCTCTTTGAAATTGGCATCCCTGCAAAAGAAAGTTCACTAATGAAGACAGCAATGTATTGGGACCGTGCGACACCCAAAGGAGGAGCACCGCTCCACTAAGACAGTCAGCGTGCGCGCTACGTCGCTTAGTGAAGCGCTGCCCGCTCCGACCACTCCTAACGCGACCGCACCGCCACGGCAGCGTCTCCATCTTCCCACAATTTCTGTTTCCATATCTGGCTCCGGACACCGGAGAAGACGTTTGGTAGCTTAACATTCGGAAATTCGTCCACAGCTGGCGTTGCACTACATCTGTTTTCACGTTATTCGACCACCAGGGGTTGCTAGGAGCTCGGGTTCCATCATGTCCCTCGCAGTTGCAAGCAATACACTTAGTGAAAAGTCGTTCAAAATCAGTATACTAAAAGTATACTTTATGGTGCACTTTATACTAAATGTATACTTTAGGTGTGCTTAAAGTACACATTATGTACCGTAGTTTAAAGTAAACACGTTAAGTGTCTACTTTAAGTGTACCTTAAGTCTACTTAAAGTGGTCTTCCAGGAAAAATGGTGGTGGACTGAAAGTATACTTGTTCGTACAAAACTAGTACATACAGTAGACTCGTAGTGCCCGCGGTAAAAAGTAGTTCAAAATCAGTATACAGGAAGTGCACTTAAGTATACTAAAGGTCTACTCTCAGTGCTTGCAGTCGGCGTACTCAAATTATAGTAACGGGTATATATATATATATATATATATATATATATATATATATATATATATATATATATATATATATATATATATATATATATATATATATATAGTGCGATTTTTTAACATGAACACATTAAATCCGCGATAGGTAGGCCGATGCCGTTTTCACAGAATATTTGTGGGGCTCGGCGCACACTAGATGATTAAATAAACGTCACAGTACGTTGTCTAATTAACTTTTTAATTGACAGTGTAATTGACCATGTTGAATTTCATATTTTAAAGGGGCTATGAATAAACTCTAGCCCAACTGAAACAATTTGCGAAAAGGTGACGAGTTTTCGCTTATTCATGGCTAAACGTCTGCCTTTCGTCGCCTGATTAAAAAACAGCGCGCTGGACACAGCGCAGGATGTTATGCTTTCGTAGTCGCTTCAGACGAACCGTTGGAAGTATGATGCTGGAGCATCCACCAAAGGCACGCTGTCAAAAGTGTGCAACTTTGTTCACGCTGAATGCGACAGCACTTTATGAGGGTTGTAACTTCACTAGAAAATTAAATAATGCATGGAACTCCAATATGAGAAGTTCTCGCTAACAGAAACAAACATGCCATCACCGACATGCCGTGTCAAAACAGCTAAGTCACTCTCCACTTTGCCCGCCCCTTCCGCGCGTGGTTCTTGAATCGGGGAAGAAGGATCACGGCGTCCCAGATAACTTGCATCATACTTAAGAAACACCGGAGCGCTCTGCAGGAGTGAAATCAACTGTCGTTAGCAAGCGTCTTGAGAAAGTGTACACATTTTTTTAATGCGCCTGGTTATCTGAATAACTAAGATTATTCAGCTAACCTTTCAAATATTATTTTAAGGGTCAAGATGTCAATTGTAAAGTTGCAGGGCGCATCGAGAAACACCGAATTAAAGTGTTTGCAACATAATACGTTTTCGTGCTTTTCACCGGCCTTCAAAGAACGCACATTCGCGGCGCGCCCGCACGCCGTGATTGAAGCGAGTTGTCACGCGGTATTTTTTGTATTTCGCGGGACTTTTTTGAAGGCTAGGAAAAGGAGCATGCAAAGTGCACCTTGTTGAAAATAGTTTAATTGGGTGTTTCTTAATGCGCTCTACAACTTTCCATTTCACACCTCGGCTTTTAAACGAAGATTTCAAAAGTTAGCTTGTTAGTCTTAATTAAATAACTAGGCGCACTAAAAAATTTTGTGCGCTTTTGCAAGAGACTTGCTAACAGCGTGCAGTTGGTTTCACTCCCGCAGAACGCCCCGGTTTTTTTAAAGTTTGGTGCAAGTTATCTGGTACACCCCACACACATATGTACTGGTAGTGTACATTTAGTTCACTAAAAGCATACATGTAGTGTACTAAATGTGCACTTATATTATGCTAGATGGACACTCGAGGTGCACTTATGGTATACTGCGTACGTACTTGGTGAGTACTAAAGGTATACTATGTTGTTTCATAAAAGTGTGAAACTAGGACGATTTCAGTACATACCCTAAGTGCACTATTAGTATACATTCAGTATACTGATTTTGAACGACTTTTCGCTAAGGGTAACGACGGCAATATACCGTAGTATTTCTTATGTATCTGTGATGGAATATGCATTTACGAAGCGCTTGTGTGTGACGGTCCACAAATCACTACGGGAAAACATTCACCTGTGCCAGTAGTTGATAATATCTACAAGATAAATATTTTTAACCTCCTATTATCATATCCTCTACGCTCGATCGCGGATCGAGTAGACGTACTAGGATCGATATGATCGCGTCTGTTTTTGCCAACGCATGAAGTGCGTCTCTATACTTAATTCGGGTCTTACGTTAAAAGGGTAGCACACTCTAGGAAATGTCTGCGCGTTTACTTACCCGCAAAATACTCAAAGAACCAATCTGGGAGATCTACGAAATCATCTTTGCGAATGATGAGGCAGAACATCCGTTTAGACCTAAAAATGAAGTCTGCGCTGTGGCATTACGCAATGCAAATTGTTTTGCTTGCATTGCCTAATGCCACAGCGCAGACTTAATTTTGAAGTCTAAACGGATGTTCCGCCTCATCATTCGCTGCGCTGATATCGTAGATCGATAGAATGGCTCTTTGAGTGTTTTACGGGTAAGTAGACGCGCAGGCATTTCTCAGAGTGCAGCAACAGTGGACTGAAGCCTTGTGTTTAATGCTATGCTCAGGTAAGTTTCCATCGGCTAAGAAATAACGTCAGGTGCCACAC
Source organism: Ixodes ricinus (assembly GCA_037355805.1). Classification (NCBI taxonomy): domain Eukaryota; kingdom Metazoa; phylum Arthropoda; class Arachnida; order Ixodida; family Ixodidae; genus Ixodes; species Ixodes ricinus. The sequence goes on from JAZHYW010009569.1 coordinate 11,632, forward strand.
ACGATGTCTATGAGAAATGTTTCTGCCGGGAGTCACACCGTGGCGCCACCGTCTTGTCTCACCCTTCCAATGATGTGGGCTTTCTTAAGCTTTTTTATGGTAACAAAGAAGATTGGTAACTACCCTCAAAGTGCTAGCATGCATGAAATACAATTCTTGGTAGCGATTGTTTCTTAACATTATTCTTTATTAAAATATTACCCCACATTGCCTCAAGGCGTTACAGAAAGGGGTTTTTACAAGTTTGCTAATAGCAATTCTTCATGGACAGGTCGCACTTGCTCTCAAGACAGTCGGTTCCACTCTACAACGGTTATAACGAAAAAAAGTTAATTCGCATCAATGTTTGTCTTGGCGTTGCAGTCTCTGAGTTTAGGGACATAATCGTTTCGATGAGAAATATATTGCCGCGGGCGCAGCTGACCAAGTAGGCAGCGCGCCCGTGGCATAACGGTTATCGCGCTTGTCTTCCACGCAGAAGGCCAGGGTTCGATTCCTGGCCGCGCCTACACATTTTTGTTGACGCTGTGATGTGATGTTCTAGTGAATTCGAGAGCCGCCTTGCTTGTTCGAGGTGCGAACGTTTCTACGCGTCGAACTTTCTACGCCGATTATTCCAGAAGCCCACGCGTGTACATAAGGGGTTTCGCGTGGTGAATCGAAGTCAGTTTTCGCCTCAGCGTTCGATCCTGCTGCTTCGCCGCTTTCGACGCCCGCGACGCTCTGTTGTTATCTTTCTCTTTTCCTTTATTTTCGGGCACAAGTTCGCCCCATTAAACGTTTCAGTTTTCTCAGTTATTCCCTTGTTTTGTCACCTTAACCTGTCGCTTAACCTGTCGCGTTTGCGCTCTTATTGTGAGGAATAATGTAACCCTTTTTTCGACAAGGAGATGTGGATAGAGCAGGGCGACAGAGCAAGGTTTGTGAGGCGCGCAATGTCTAAAAAATAAGCGTGTTTATTGACCGCGCTTTCGTCGGCCACTGGTTCCTTTAGAATTAAAGGGTCCTGCAACGGTATTGGGTAGAAGCCTTTCTCACTTTATACGTACTTACTGGCACTGGTGGGACCCACGATTAGTCAAACGCAACGCCAATGACCGTCTTCGTTGCTGCTGTATTCCAAAGATAAAAGCGGGCCATTTCTTTCATGCTCTCCGTCACAAACCTTGATGACGGAGCTGTGTGGACAATGCCAACCATGCGACCCTCAGGAGTGCGTCATCAAGCATTGCGATCGCCGCTGCGCCGATATTTAAATGCTGCTTATAAATTGGACACAAAAACTGCCTATGCATTTGATTTCGGCTCGTGACAATCAATGACATAACGTGCATTCGGGTAGTGGCTCGTGCCCAATCGCTGCGATGATGGGAATAGTCGAACCTTAACAACGCGTGGAACTCAGCGCATGAACTGTGCTGTGCCAACACCAACGCGTGACAAAGTTAAAAACATTGGCGGCATAAAATCGGCTCGCTATCGCATGCCACTTTTTCTGGCTGCGAGTTGAGGGGGTAAAAGGTGGTCGTTATTCTGAAACGTTTTCAGGCAACTGCCATTGCGTAGGGAAAAACAACAGCAATGTGTTGCATTAGTTATCAATGTCAAGCAATATTTCCAAGCTGTAATTATTGAGAAAAAAATGGTTGCATCGCCTTTTTAAGGTTAGAACGGTGTTATCAAAAGTAGAAAACATGAGCAACTTTAAATGAAATATTTGCGAATGCTTTCATTATATTAACAAAGATCCGGAAGCACGAAATGTGTTGAGAGCCATGGTGTAGAATGTTAGCTGTGTTTGCATCGCCATGGCCTTCGAGACTCTTGACACGTAAAGCTCTCTTCCGTTCTTTTCTATTTTTGGGCGCGCTCGCGGCTTTTTCTGCGGCATGGTGGCTTTGAATAAGGGCTAAAAATCATCATAACTAAGCTTGCTTGGCTAGCTGCCCCGATAAAAGGTCGCTTGTTTGCCCGAATTAGAGTATTTTCAGATGGTAACATTCCGGAGTCTGGTCGGTCTGGTTGCGCACTTCGGCGAAGGAACCGGGCTGCAGGAGGTGACCCACTCAAAGTAGACGACTGCCACCCCAAAGCATCCATGTCTAGGGCTTAACACTTAACGCCGGGGTAACCCGGTATAGCTTGCTGTCATCGGCATCATCGTCGTTCATGATGATGTGCTATACGCTCCTTCAGCTGGGCAAACCAGCGTCGGAAAGGGACAGAGGAGAGCTATGCATGCGAAGTACCTCCGACGCCATGGTCCCGCTCACATCCGTCTTTCTAGTTAACCACACACGACGTACGAGGAGAGTGCGCTCATCACATTTTACGACCACCGATTTTTGTCAGCATGATAAAGTTAACGCAATTTTTCTATAAAACTCAGCTGAGCGATGGTGGTTGTCTGACATCTGCACTCTCACCAGTTGTCCTTCAAACTCCTGCGCCGCTTAGCTCAGCTAATAAGCACTCGGTCGCGAGCTCAGTTCCTGTCGGGGGTGTCCTTATCCTCGTTTCATTTGGTCGTTATTGACTCATGTACTTTATATATCCCCTTACTCTTCAAGGTTCGATCTAACGCTGGAGTATAACGGCAGAAACAAGGTTGGGTCACGACGGGTTTTTGATAGAATAGACTTTTTCCGAAATTTATTCAGGCCACTCTGATCACTATCATCATCTGTGGAATGGCATATGGGTGGTAATTGGTGTCCTTGTGTTTACTGATGATGGAAGACGTTGAAGATGCTACGAAACGGATGATGCGAGGCCTATACATTCGAGACGTAAGTACGATGCGAAGTAGGAATTGAAAACAAGATCTGCATCAGTGATCATTTATATCTCGGGTTCATTTAATCTGTTGTCGGCAGACAATCGGCTCTTAAATATCTGGATGCATTTTTATTTGTTTTCACGGCGTCAATGTATGTCGGTGCTTCGTCCTTTTCGGTTGTATATTGTAATTGTAAGTTAAATTGTAAGGTAAAAACACACATTCTTGACTGCTTATGACTAGACTGATTGATGGTGCCCGGTAGAATACAGCAGACAGTATGTCAACTACCGCCATCAGTACGGCAAAATGTAAACTACTATATAAGCCACCAGACGCCACTGCATTATTAAAGGGGTATATTCGCCTTATAAAACACATTTTTGTGTTAAATGTTACACAACATTCATTTAAATAAAACATAAGGCGGAGGTATTTGTCGCAAAGACGTCGAAGTAAATGTTTAAATACACGTTCACACAATTGTGCTGACGACCGACTTTTTTATCTCTGGCGACGAGGTAACACTGGTACGCTGGCACCATCTATGAGAAGTTACCATACAATGTTAATTAACCAGAGCAAGATTTTTTAAGCATTTTCGAGATCAAATGTACGTGCTATTTGTGAGAGATGTTCACTAATTACATTGTCAAATGTTGTTCGAGCGTAAAAAACGAAATGGTACGATAAAATATGGTTTATACGGGAATCCTTAGTGATGAACACCAACCCGATAGATGGTGCCTTGTTATAAAAGATCACAAGAGGATATAACGAACTCTAGCGCAAGCTGTGGCTAGTAATTAAACGAGCCTCAGCGTAACTATATTTACGATTTGCGTCCCGTAAATACACTCGTATGTCGACAGCTAGGGACGTCTCCTGTTACAAACGTCGGGTTATTTTTCGTCAGTTACTCTCACATGTGTTCTACCCTCTGCCATTCCGATTTGACGAAACGATGTGCCTCTATGCTGGGAGAAAGCTCTTAAAAAAGGCGGGCTTCACGGATACTTACGAGTACTGGGTGTCGTAGTCCTTGCGGTTGTTGTAGTCCCCGCCGTTGTTGTTCTAGTTGCTGTTGTCTCTGTAGTAGGCGTCATAGTTGTCTTTGGAGTTGTTCTAGATTTGGTTGTCCTCGTTATAGTAGCATTTTCCGCTATTGTTATTTTGGTACTCGGCTTTGTAGGCATCCTTTTAGTCGTTGTATTGGTTATTTCACTCAATGTAGTTTTTATTGAAACAACCACTGTTTCAGCGGTTGTATTGCTTGGTGTCTCTTTTTCAGCGGTTGTATTGCTTGGTGTTAGTGTTTCAGCGGTGGTATTGCTTAGTGTCGCTGTTAATATTGTCGACTTTTCTGCTGTTGCAATTGTGCTTGTCGTCGATGGGGCCGCTTTTGCTGTTGCTGTGGGTCTGGCTGTTTGGCGCGGAGACGTGGATGAACCCCTAAGGCCACCGTCGGATGAAGCACTAGGCAATTCTCGCTCAGGTGTGGAGTCAACGTCATCTGCACCTAGCATTCAACAAGGAGAAGAAGAAAATCGTTTGGAGCACTTTATGACACCTCAATCAAAGGGAGTTGGTGGCCAAGTGCGTTCACACACCGCAGCTCAGAGCACGTGGAGTAAAATATGGCGCTGTAGAACCCGGGAATCCTTAATTCAATTAAGACCGCCTAAAATACAAGGTCTCCGCCTTTTCCTCAACGTCATCACTGGTGAATCCACGCAGCGCCACCCAGCTTGCGTGAACATCATCACCAGCGCCTCTAGCAGCGTGACACAAAGAGCGCTACGCTAGAACGTCGCGACGCCTAGACGAAGACGTCTGAGGACTTGGGCCGACTTTCGTAGAGCCTCCGTGTGTTTGCCGCTAGGGACAGGCCAGGAATCCGCTAAAGATGAGCGTCATGCGCATTGCCTTTCTTCTATACTCGTGTTCACCTTACGTATGGTAGTAAAACATATCCGGCTACTAGAGGAGCGTTACTAGTTCCGCCTTATCTGGATAATCAAGGCATATCTCAAGGTGCATTTTAGATTAGATATACGTCATCCTATAAAAACGCGCACTTTTAAAACGCCAAAAGCATGGCTTTTCCCTCCGAAAACCAAACATTTTCTTCAAGTGACAACAGATTTAATGGTATGACTCAATTCTCACCATGTCCATTTGTATCTGGATGAGCGCCGTGTCTTCGTGTGGTCTGGCACCTGTACTACATGATGCACGACAAAAACGCTATGCTACCAGTTGTACTGAACTGGCTGAATTTCTCTTCTACGACGGACACATCAGACGCCTGGGGCAGACTACTGCCACTGTGTGAACATACACATAAAAACATAATGAAACCCAGGTACATATGTTAATCATAAGCTCAGTGTATGAATAGAACAGCCTTCGACGTATTTCCCACAAGACCATAGACGGCATCATATACACGATCACGCAATTTAGAAAGAAACCCGCGCGCTTGCCAATGCTAGGTTTGGGCATCGCGCGAGTGCTCAAGCCAGATTCGCGTATGCTTCTGCACATGCGCAGTGCCGACAGCAGCGCCACCGCTCTGCTGTGACTTCGGATAGTTGAGCTGGCGTACACTGTAAAGCAACCTAAGATATTATTTTTTAATAAAAACAAACAAACTTCTACTATTTCTAAGCTTGCTACCTTAGGTCGCGTTCATTTAAAAGACGGCCACTATACTCCGTTTCACCTTATGTTGTACCGCAGACAAGGCTAGAAGCGCGAGCTCATAGCGTTGGGAGCTACTCTTAACGCACAAGAGCTTGTGCCGCCGAGATGTGCCGTAGAGCAAGGAGCTCGCGCTTGTAGCCTTTCCTGCGGTACATCATAAGGTGAAACAGAGTATAAACATATGTTCAGTGACCTATGCCAGGAAACGTCAAACTTTTATCTCGTGAATTTTTTTTTCGTTTTAGCTTTGGCGGTTGGGGAAAACGTATACGTTTCTAGAAAAATGTACTACAATATACGTGTACCGCCAGAGCACACACCGTCTTTGAGCATTTGCAGTCACTGGCTGAACCAATCAGGATTGAATGCGGATTGACTCTGCTTTTCTTCGGTGCTTCATTATTTCAACCGCTGATCACAAACCCTCAGAAACGAGGCGCGGCGGGACGACGCCCCTTTGCCGCTGCTTCATTGTTTCTATGGAATTGTGCGTCGGCCCTGGTAGGACCGTGAGCTCTATAGTACGGTGACAGCTTAGCAGTTCAGAGTAAGCTCCGCCCACTTTTTCAACTTCAGCAGAGCGAATGCCAGAGAGGATGTCAGCTCATCTCTAGCGTTGACTCTGCTACAGTAGAAAGAGGTGGGAGGAGCCTCCACTGAATTCTGCACCTATCACCGACTATAGACTCGCCAAGCGCAAAGTTGGAGGCGAAAGCTCGTGGAGCACGCCGTTTGGGCTTCGTTGGCAAAAGGGCGGCATCATCGTCGCGAGTGACCAAAAAGTGCGCTTCATAAACTTTGGCCCTAGCTTAGCGTTTGACGAGTCCAGGTCACGGTGGAAGAAGAGGGAGGTAACTGAACGGTTCCGCCTATCTCTGGAACAGGTGTGCCGAAGCCATGCTCGCATTTCTGGCAAACAACTTGAGACGCCAAACATGATTGGGGCTCGAAAAACCGTCATTAGTCGTGCACGTGTTTTCAAGGTCTCGAGACGCGCGACCGCACCTTCGGAGGAGCCCTAAACAGACAGTGCATTTGCCAAGAAATGCGCGAATCCCCGGCGCCACTTCGGCTACCTGCCTTACCTTGTTTAGATACTTCTCTTTCTTCCACCGAGGTCTAGAGCCGCTGGCCTAAATGTAAGTAAACGTTCAGTCAAAGGATAGAAGACAGGCAAACACCTACGCACAATCTAAATGCGTATTGTGACGGTGCAGTTTTTAATAAGATTAGATGTTACATTACATTACACACAGTGTAAGGCGAAGAGCCATGACGTCGTGCTTTTCAAGTTTTTGGTTGACGTAATTGGCTCTGAAGACAAAGACATTATTTTTGCTCCTCTTTCTCCTCCCCCACCGTGAACGATTTGCATTCTTTTATTTTTTCGAAGGTCACACTCAACCGCCATTATCAAAAGAAAACAATTGGCGGTCTTCACAACCTGTCCTTACTTTTTCGTACAAAAAAACTTTATTCTTATCTTGTGCATTTGCCTATCATAAAGGGTTCGCTCTAAAACGGAAAACAGTTTTTTTTTGCCTACAATTCGCAGGACCAAGGTACGATAATGTAAAAAAGTAACGAAGTCATTTTTCGTCTGCTGCTTGTGTAATTTAATAAATATATTTTTAAAACAAAATGTGAATGACTCTCGTGTGTATATAAACTACAAATGCTTTCCATCCGTCCGGATGTTCACCAAAACAACTCTTTACTTATTTGCCTTTTTAACTGTGTTATGCTTACCAAAGAATAAAACGATGAGCCCTATCACCAATAGTCCCATTAAAAAAAAGAGGCAGACGGCCGTGGCAAATGCAATACTTTTCATCCTGAAATAAAAGAAAGATAAATTTATACATTCACAAATCATATATACATAGCATATACGTATAAGCGATGCTTTTATTTGTCCGGCACTTGCTACGTACTTTTATAAGGTATATAATGTGAGCACTTGCTTTCAGTCAAACCCTCGAATTTCAGAAAACTTTAGCTGTACACAAAGCAATGCTAATGACAGAACCAATTCAACCAAGGAAACCACTGGATGTCCCTCCTTTGGAATTGGTAGCTCCTTGGAGCCAGTGAGGAGGTTTCTTTTACGAGTATAGGATTCGGGTCGCGGTAGTGAGGAGAGCGATGGTGCACATTGAAGTTCACAGATTTCGAGAGTAGTCATGAGGGGACATAGTGTCAGTTTTGATCGGATAATCGCTGTTCCCCTTCTCTTCACCCATAAAGGGAGGACGAAGATCGTTGTACTCTTTCTACAATATGGCCCATGCACCTGCATTCCTTTCATTATAATCAATAAACGATATTGGGCGGCTCAGACGTATCTGATGCTGAAAAACGGTCCGGAAACTTTGGCTCCTGCACATTGAAAGTTCCAACTTTCACCGAATTTCCACCGAGTAGCTCAGTTATGCCATGTGAAAGTTCAGGGCTAAGTTTTCTTCCAGTGAACAATCAAAACAACAAACTTGCCAAAGTCAACATCAGGTGCGTTACCAGACCACCAAGTTAGCGAAGCTGTTAATTTGCAGCGTCATATCTTGGTAGGCACAGCGAGCGGACAGGAGTGCGTCGTCTGCTCGCTGTGATATCGGCAGATGACGTCGCAACTTAATAGCGACGCGTCGCTATCTCTGTCGTCTGCGAACGCGCCAGTCCTTGATTTGTACAAGTTATTTTCTGGCATTTTTAGATAAATAGAACTACACCTTGAAATATTAGAACGAAAGATTGACCTCAGGAGTGAACATTTGATAAAGGTTCGAGCTTTCCATGTGCAGGCGCCGATTCTTCCGGCTTGTCTTAAAGCATCGAATACGCTTCTGCCATCCTCCATATATCATACGAGAATCAACTTTATCCTTGGAACTGTCTGGCCTTAACCAAGACACAAATTTCGTGGGCTAGTGGGACTTTTAACATACGTTTTTTTAAAGTCTAACAAAAAATTCAGGATTAACAAAGTTGAAATAGCCCAACTCACTATTGTATAAGATATGCAAGGATGGCGACTCAATTCACGAGAATGATACTAGAATTATCAGTGCCACTAAAGATTCAATAAAACACACGGTGAAGGAAAGGTTTCATAATAGTTCTCCTACTCTACTGAAGAAAACTGTACTACTTTATACTGGCATGTACAGGTTCCTGCCGCCCTAGTAAAAAAGTCAATTGAAAATTGTTTAATGGAGTTATGGTATCCAAGTATAGGCTTATTGGAGTTATTGTAATACAACTAAAGTTAATTTTTATTCGATAAACACAATAAACTTGACGACATTCCTCATTGAAACACAATTCATCTCGATACAATTGAAAATTTCCGGACACATATCTCGATGAGCGCACATTAATATTTATGCACACTAACAAATCCCAATACTAATAAATGTATTATTGTCTCAGATTAAATCACAAATCATTTCAGGAAACTAGCGAGTACGGGTTTTCAGAATCGAGTTTCGTAGTCTGGGGCATTGATAATCTGGGTCACTAAAACGAAGAAGCACCAAATGCCCGTCTCGCCCGTCCCCTGCCCGTCCTCACCACAAATCTTTTTCGAGTGATCCGCATACAATCCGCGAAGAGGCATGAGATGCTTTCACCCGCCAACAAGATAAAATTTGCAGATGAACAGCCGTGACACGAGGACTGCGTCAACTGAGCGCATCCACTCCAAACACCTGCCGGAACCAGACCACCAGACACACTAAAAAAGCCACGGGAATGAAAAAAAAACGTGCACAAAACGAATGTATTTTTAAGCAGAGTCTATGCCTGCAGTTATTGGGATCACCGCGTTACAGGTTCACGTGCCCTGCACATTCTGCAAACAGTGTGATCGTACTCTGCTCTCGACTCCCGATCAAAAACAGATATTCCGTCCTGCCTTCTGCTGCTCCTGCGTAGCTAAATGTTTCCGTTGGTGGGCCAGTGGGCGTTGTGCCGGCTGCCATAAATAGATGTAGTTTGAAAGTTGTTTGTGGTGTGGGCCAGCGAACGTGGCCGGAAGGCCGCAGAACAATGACAGAC